>JAKEYF010000220.1:0-96198 GCA_021527775.1 Lactarius sanguifluus | reverse complement strand
GTTCGCCAACTTGTATTGGAGGTCGGAGTTGTTACGTGTTTGGAGGAATTTTGGATTCCTTGGAGCTGCCTCAGCAACATGTGATGAGGTTCCTTGGACACCTTATCTTGCCCGCTGCCCACTCTATCTAATATAGAAAGATGCTTGCGGGCAACATACAGTTTCCCCTTCAGCCCGTTGTTACCACCACGCCACACATCCCACAGTGTGGCGTCTTGCGCACGAGGAGGAATAGACAGATTAGCCCCTGTGGGTATCGACGATTCGCTCCTTTCGGCCGTCCTCTGCCCTCTCGTTATCAAACTCCCTCTGGCTAGTATTAATCGCTCGTCAACGGCGTTTCTGTAAATGGGGCCGTTCGTGTGTATTTGCAGCGGGTCTTTCCGAGGGAGACGACCCGCCCAAGTGGGAGTTCTCGGCTCGCCGATATATACACATTGGTTTTTGAGTTAGCCTCGTTCGATTCTTTTCGAATGAACCAAAGTTAATGTTATCGCGCGCTTGTGACCCACCATAGCGGTAAATTAAGTTATCGGTATGCTGTGCCCGTACAAGGTGCGGTGCGGTATCAGAGTTTGTTTTCATTTTATGTTCTTTAATTCTGCCGCTACGTGCATCGAAAGAGACACGTCCTATCTAACAACCAAAAGGTCAAACGTACAACACCACACCCGATGACTCACTCTGCAGATGTCCTAACAGAAGAAACACCTGCTCAGGCTCTTTCGACCCTTTTTTTGCCTTTTTTTGCCTTTGGACATACACAGCCCGGCTTACTCTTATCTGTCAACTACACATTCCTTCTCTATAGAACGGTACCGCTGACAGGTTAATCTGCAACGTGCGTCGGAACAAAGAATAGGTGTCAGTGAAACCGTCACATTCGTTCGTTCGGGCTCGGGCATAGCGTTTGGCACTCGGATTTTGAGTGAGGCAAAAAGAGCGCATACTCGTCAACATTACTCACTGGCAGCAGAGGCTATCGGAAAATAACATGCGGAAGTTGCGAGTGGCATGTTTGCCAGCAGTGAACATTCTGATGGCCCAAATCATTGTCGGTACCATCTTAGAAGACCTATCTCCATCATTATCATCAGAGCCCTCTATCGGTGATTCGGGTCTCACTGGCACCCACAACCCATGGAGACTAGTTTTGTTCATTTCTGAAATCATATCATGATAGCATATAACTAAGACAAAGATGCGGTTCTCGAATGCACGAGATTTCCCCGAACTGTACGATAGCGATAAACCGAAACAAAGAGGCACCGGTACGAGATTTGCAATATGCATTACGTACTAAGCAGCTACTCTGTTTGCGCGATCTGAGCCTGAGCCTCCGGGTTACGGGCTATCTGCGGGGATAGAGCAGTAGCAAAGCCGGCGATTCTTACGATCTCGTGTGTGCAGGTGTGCAGGAACGAGGGGATTTTTGATCTCGCAGCACTATCTATTGTTGCGCAGCGTGGGCCCGGCCTTGGCGGGGGTTTCCCCAAGGGTTTCCCGGCTATACTACATCCTCCGGTTGTCACTGGCACCTCGGACGAAGCAGAAGTACTACGCCATACGTGGTACCTTGGTAATGGGTATATAGTTGGTCGGTTTCGTACTCTTTGCTGCAGGCCTTTCAGGCCTACTGCCAAGAGTGGCTGCCGCGCGGTGCGGAGTGAGTGCCATCGTGGCTTCCATTTCTCTCTCTCTTATTTTTCTTCCCCATGACACTTGTTCCTGGGCGGTCCACCTCCTCAACCTCGAGCGCCAGAAGGCTACTGCGGTACTGGCTCAATCTCGTGGAAGACGGCACACACAAAATATTTTGTGCCTGGGACCTTTCCAGAACAAACGAAGGCGCCACCTCCTTACATGGCTATATCTTATGAGGGCGTCGTGCATCTACGCTTCTCGCAACTGTGGCCGGCCTTCGAACTTGCATCCCGGAATATAAAAATTGATCTTAAAAAAAAAGAACGCGCCACCAACCACCACTTCGCCGCACTTTGCTGTTCCCGGCCACATCTCAACTTCGCTTGCGTGACTTCGCTCAGCCTCTCCGATGCTTGGCCCGGCCTATTCAAGTCCATTTCGCTGACTCGCTGACTACATAACCGGCCGATACGGAAACCCACGGAAACCCACGGAGTTCGCATCGGGAATATCCGACACCACACCATTGAAACCTGGGAATCTGAGCCTATTTTCCCGTCTCTTCTTTCATTGCGGGCCTTCTTCCGTGATGGAGCGCCTGCCTTCTGGGCGAGACGTGGGTCTGATCGGTCTCAGAACGTTCTGCTGCCGCCCTGCTGCGGCGTAATCTTCTCGCCCAAGGGCCTGCGGACCGGGATCGAGCCAGAATCAAGGCTAACGGACCTTGCGCAGATACACTGCCTCGTTTCAAGGGTCATCATAGAACCGAGTTATCTATCCACTAGTGTGGTATGTTGGGAGAAAAAGATGACCTTAAAGAACACCGTTCTATGTCTCTACTAACCAAACTCTCCAAAAGAAACGGGAGATCCTCGGATCTCCCTAAGAACCGAAAATGGCGCGACTCGAGGCAGCGCTCGTCTTTTTTGCTTGGTCATGCCCACCACCCCAATCCTGGCGGGATGAAACAAATCCCTTCAAAAAGACAATTGAACTGCCGCATTCAATCGTCACAAATTGCCGTAAAATCCTGAGACGAAGGATGAATTTTTCCGGTATTGCGGTGATCGGGTGCCCGTATCGAAGTTCGCCGTAGAGGCGCGGAAACCGAGATGCCTGTCTTCGTGCATACGCGAGAAAGACTCGTCTACCATATTCGTTTGTCTATGGGGCAGCTCAAAGTGGCCTCTCTACCGCTCGATCGGTTTCAATTGAATTTTTTTTACCTCTTCTTGCTTCCTAAATGTCGCTAACGCACCATGTCCGCAGACTTGAAAAGGAAAAAAAAAAAAAACACCTACTTACCCTTCCGTTTTGAGTGAATGGTCTCGAGAGGGGCCGACCAAACGAACTCGAAATAGGGAACGGTGCCCAGCCTTGTGCATCGCGAAGCGGCAGAACAGAGCGATGCGATACGAATATTAATTGCTCTTACGGCGCGCGGCGAATTCGCAAAGGGCTAGAACGACACTGGCATATGGAGCGAAAGAACCACCGAGACCGGGATACAGCGAATGCACGGGATAGCAGTGGAAATGCCGGAGACGCTTTTGTGGAAAGGACACCTGAGAGTTTCAAGACGGCGCAAGAACTTGAACGCGTAGTATGGAAAAGAGGCACAGGGAGATAAGTGGGGGGTCATGAGGTGCGCGGCCGATGACGCCGACGCACTTGATGTCCCTAATGGCTGTGCCAGTGCGAGACATGAAGGACGAAAAACAGACGAAGATGATGGGTCCTTGGATCCATTGACCTAGATGCAGCGAAGTCGGCGTTTGGGGGGAAGTAGTAGACGATATGAGCCTCTGTAGCGGGCTACGGCGAATGGCCAATAACCCCCAAGTTAGACAAAACGCAGAATTGCATCAGAGTAGCAAGGGCTAGGGTTCATTGAACGTTATTGTCAGTTCCTTTTATATAATCCTTATCATGACTGCAGTAGCGGAGAGCAACGGATTCTCAGCGTCAATGATATATTACGTCGGCGCTGGATACAGTACGACCTCTTTAGGTCCCTCCGACCACCAGAAATGGGTGCTTGAAGGCAGAATAGGGGCACCAAAGCTCATCACTAGCCCCCCAGAAACAGCACTTCTATTTTGGAGGCGTGAAATGGTTGACGAGGCCCAATTCTAACGCCTCCTGAGGAGCAAATGGAGATGGTTGTGGTCATTGGAAGGGCATTTGGACGAACAGGGAAAGAAAAATCCTGAGAAAAATCGCTAATAAAATGAAAATAAATATTGAGACCCGTAGGTCTACCACTCTGAAACAGCGTGTCATCCTTGTGCAGGGGCCATGCTAATCTTCTCTGTATCGTTCCAATTTTTTCGTATGCATCCCCGAAGGGAGCAATTATAAGTAGAACTCTCCTGTATGCCTGAAAAGAACTTTGAATTTTGTTTGGGTGGCGGGTGTGGCGCTGACGTCAGCACGAACTGGCGCAGTTACTATGATTTAATCGCAGGGGCATTTATGGGTCAGTCAATCGACCCACTCAATTTCCAGAGGATTAAACTCAGCCCTGGGTTTATACTTCCTACCCCCCAACTCTGACTCCGCGGCCCTCATTCTAAGGTCTACAGAACGATGCACCAAAATCTTTTCTCCCTCGCGAACTGGTTTCAGGATTTTACGCGGATGACCAATGTTCACTCTATGAGAGTGTTGGTGTGACTGATTTCGCCAAAGGGGTATATATAGGTAAGATACGTACGACCAGTAGTGTCCCTGCGGACTTCTCTCCAGACTCTGCAGCCTGTGTCGTAGCGGTATGATCTCGGGGAGCCACCAGGCTCTCCATATATTCAACTGGTCGTATATTGGGCTGAGTGCGTCCTTCCGCTCCTGCTCTGGTTTGAACGCGAGTGCTCCAGTCGGAGGTGACACATCTTTAATCCTTATGGACAGTCCTGACGTTTTACCTATAGTATTGAGCGGCCCTTGGTCGGTGTCGATTCCCTTGAGACCGTCGTCTTGACATATCTCCCCTCTCGGTTGTTTCGGTTGTTCTGTTGCAGACGCAGGCCCGGGGTGAGTAGCTGAGGTAAAGGTATCCTCGGACGCTAACATCTGAGAGCGCACGCGTTCGATGATGAAATGACCACCAGTGAATGATTCGAGCGTATCCTGGTTCATGCCAATCCTTTTAAGGGATCCCTTGCGAAACCGAATTCCAGTTCCCGTACGGAAACACTCAAGGATCATCCACCGTAATGAGATTCTAGCGAGGCAGTTTTCCGTCTCATTTGGGACCGAACCTCCGCCAACGTCTACACATACACGACGTCAGAGTGAGTGTGGGCGTGACGAAAAGGACGAAAAACGGAACCAGCATGACAACCAGCAAACCAAACTTCGCGAACATCGGTTTGCGGGCGCTCCTCATTGTCGTGGTCGTATCTGAGTGTTCGGTGCCACTGGTTCACCTGAAATGTCGCACGACGCTCGTCCAATGCAAGGGCATGGCGGAAATAGCGAACGGAAGTATTGGACGCTGTGAATGGGAGGTCGCGAGGGATAATGCCGACCGAGCAAACTGTGTCCCTACGTCGCACAGCATCGTTTGTTAAGAGGGAAAACGGCAAACGGTGGCCGAAACAGGTACCAGACGCCAAGAAATTCCACTGCCACATCAATTGAAAAGGCATCTTTGAACTTCCTGCTTTGCTTCCACCCCTCTTCGTCGTCCTGTGTGTACATCTGATACGCAAAGGGAACCTGCTGGCTGTTCCCAGCCGGGAGTAGACCGACCTGGCAGCGAGTCAGCACAAGCTCAGAGCCGCACTATTTAAGACTTCGTGTTGACAGGTGCAGACCTTGTGAATCATGCCCGCCAACGCTCGTGCGGTATATGCGCCGCGTGAGAAACCAAAGATGCATATCTTATCGTTGCTACGATCTAGTGGCAGCATGGGAATCCGTTCCGCTGTAGGGGTATTGTTTGGTGGACCTACAGTTTTCCATCAGGAATTCGTAACCACCTGCGTAAAGCGGCGGGTAAGTTCAAAGCGCACTTATACGCATCAGTCAGTACGACGTCCCCATGATGTGTGCGTCAAGGTGATTGGCGATGGCCATGTTGAGGAGCTTTTGGAAGGCCGCTCTGACCGGTGTCACGACTTCGGGGACGGTGTATGTCCCAACACCAGACTGGGAAGACATTTCCAGTTACTGTGTGCCTGTTATGGTACCAAATTGTGGACACCTCCGACGAACCTGGTAGTAGACCATCTGCTGGTGCTTGTCGTCCTTCTTCAGGGTGGAACAAAACTGCACAATATTCGTGTTCTGTGAATGGCGGCAACCCCTTTGGTCAGCGGACGATACGTAACCAGAAGCACCATGACGTACATCCGCATCGAAATGGTCGCCCGTCCCATCAAAGCACAACACGAGGGTGCGTGGAGAGGGGTAAGGGAGAGTCAGGGTGCTGCCACGGGTAAATGTACTGCCAGATGGTGTTGGCTCGCTATCATAATGTGAGTTTTGCATCTAGGCGGAGAGAAAGGGAGAGGGAAAGCGGGCCCAGCTCTTCCGGTGTCCCTCATTATACGTGCAGATTGGGGAAGCGCGGAGACTTCGATCGGTTCAGGGCAAGTGCTCTCATTGCCGATTCCTAAATAGCGTGATTCGGACGGAAAGGAAGGTGCGCGGGGCATCATGATCCGGTCAGAGCACGCTATGACCGATGGGGTAGGCCACAAAAACAGCTTCAACGGGTGTATTACTGCGTCTCTGCTCGGTTCACGTGCTTCAAGTTGATCCTCAATGCCAGTGGACCTTAGCATCCCCTGAGCATTCCAATGTCACTCACTATTCAAAGTTGATACGCTGTGACCCGACTTCAATGACCCACGCTGGCTACTAGGTGCGCGGTCGGTTACACTTGCGTATTGAAGGGGGTGTTGGGATCAGGTTAGAGATCTACATTGTCAAGAATAATAGATACATACCGTAGCCAGCAATGATGGCTCGTCTATTACACTACACTGACGCCGACTTGAACACCGATAGGCCCGGGCGAAGCCTAATCTCCTCCATTAATAGAATTGTCGACGTGTGCAGCACTGGGAAATACGGGCCCTAAAGCAATACAGATAAGTCAATTCAGGTAAGTCCACTGACAGACCATGACCAATTTTAACTTTTATGGCCACTCCAACTGTACTGCGTAGTCAGAAACCCGTGAGATCATGCTAGGGTCACGATGGAGTAAGCTGTCTTGTGTGAGTGGTTCTTGTGAGAGTAGTAACGACTTGAAATTTCAATTTCAAGCATTGATCGCCACACCAAGCGCCGCGCGGGCTCTCAGCATTTCATTGGGAGATGAGGCGAGTTGACGAGCACACTCATTCCTTTATCGGGTAAAGCAGAAAATAAAAGAAGAGGAAGGTAGAACGAAAGAACGAAAGACAACTGTTACAACAAGTTACGAGAACGTGTACCACATGGAGGTTGTCCGCCGAGTCGCACGCTGTCTTTAGTTTGCGCTTCTGTACACTTATCAAATTAAGACACTCCACTGGCACCACGACTCAAGTATAGAGATAACAGTTGTTTTGGTATGGAAGCCATGATACGGTGTTGCCTCGGTGGGAGGTGCATTTTTTCTTGGAATTTTTGCTACGCTGTCGCTGCTAGTCTTAGCCAAATACGGAATTCGCACGGGTCGACCCAGATGCACCAAACATACATGTCGGGTTGTTCCACATCAGATCATGCCCTCTTCTCGGTTGCTTGCACGTTTGTGGCTCGGCACTTACCTCTGCACAGCGTTAGACTACTAGAACCATTGAGGGGTCTAGCGGCGAAGGGGACTGAGGTAGTGTGAGTTTCGCAAGATGGGAGGAAGGGCAAAAACAGAAGAGTGGGTTATAGATCCGGAATAGTGGATCGGTGGTCTCCTATCGAAGTGCGTTTGTTTGTTACTAAACAATATTCGATGACCCACCAGACCTAAAATATCATCACCTCATTATCGTGAGGTGGGATGGGGTAAATTGGTTGAGGTACCCCCGGCACTGTCCACGCTCGAAGTCTTCAAGCCCGTGCCCAGGTCGAGGGATTGAGTACCGAGATCTGAGATCAAAACGATGGATGGTGTAGACGCAGGCCCCAAGTGGCACTTCGAAGCGATGGGTCTATATTGAGAAGGCTGCGACTTCGGTTGCAGGCAGCTGTAGTGCCAGTAGTAGCAGTGCTCCACTCCAGCCATCGGCAATCGCCGGTACGGTCAGGCTCACTAAGTTCCGTCCGTGTTTGTCGCACCGCCTCAGGAATGATAGACCCAAACGCACTCACACGCCGCGATTGTTCTGTTTACTTTTGGAGCCACTTTTGGAGCAGGACAAACAAGGAAATGAATAGCTGTGTGGAGCTCGCGACCCTTCATCACCGTGCTGCATACTGCCAGTGCCACTCAATATAATCGAATTTTCAATTTTCTTAATCCGAATTATGGATGTAGGTCGAGCAATAGTTGTGGAGTTGAGGTGTCCTGACATGACTACAAGCTGCTCTTTAACAGTTTTATCGATGAGATGCGCAGACAGTGACTCGGACTCAGACTCGCCAACCCGGTGTGTGCGTGCTAATGGTAGACTAACAAGCAATATGATATGCTAGGTTCGGCCATTGCTCGGCCCGTTATTTGCGTGGAGTATGAGTGCGTTTGGGTTTATCATTCCCTCGCCAGCTGTATACTATCCCTCGGAGTTCCCTTCCCTCGGGACGGAATTTTGTTCACTCCCCAACTAGCACGGAGAATACTAGCGCCGCGTGAAACCGAACCAATTCCATGTTGGGCCGTATAGGCGATTCAGACCGTAGAAATGGTACCATAACTAGCAACCATGCCGGTCTGCGCAGACTGATGCTGTCGTCGCTTTTCTGGACCGTTATCGGCACGGTACGCTTAGTGGGGTTGCAAGGTACGGATAAGTTGCTTACCTTGGCTAAGGAGACGGCAGTAGGCGTGAGGAAGCATCGGAAGCTCATGGAACAATCCCTCGATGCTGGTGTCTCTAGATGATTGACAGCTTCGAATGGCATAAAAGACTTGGGGAGTCAAGCGGGGGTGGAAGTGTCAACGCCAAGTTACATGTGTCTGACCTTAGGCCTCGGGCAGTGTGCGTGATGTAGAAGGGACAGCACGAGCAAGCATTTTCCGTGGGCGTTCGTGCACAAGTGGACGACGTAGACTTTAAAGGAGACCCCTACGTTTCACTTGGAGTGTGCCATCGCTGGTAACGATGCACAGCACATAATCGCGATTGCAGGAGAGATAGTAAGCGCAAGAGCAGGCGCGTGTTCGCTTGCTAGGGAAGTGTAGTTTGGGATGTAGGGCAAGCCTGAGATGTGGGTGCCTACCGTCTTATCTCCTATGATGTCTCCTGGAGCGTCTCAACAAAAAATATCTTCAGAAGAGCCGAGGACCTGCAGTCGAACTGTTGCTTTCATGACAACTGGGGGAGTACAAAGCCTCTGACTTTGCGTTTGGTACATCCGTCAGACAAACCGGCGGTGGCTGTTCTTAACTGAGTTCGGTGCCAGGTATCGTTCGAATTCAGTACTTCTCGAACTGTTCGGCGGTGCAACCGAAGGACTAACTGGGCACCAGTGGCATTTTTGGCGAGACGCTAGGGCTACTGTATGGTGTCAAACGATAAGATAATAGGTATAGGCACGTAAGTATACCAGATACTACTAGGTTGCTGTGGGCAGTATTCGTTCCCTCACGAGACTGATTATTATGGCGTTTGCTACGGGGATTGCGAACATTGAGTTCGGGGTACACCCACTGCCGCCCTGTGTTGCTTAAACTAGAGAGTGGTAAATACCTGAGGATCGTTGAAAACTTGGTTGAAAATAAAATAAATATTGAGACCCGTAGGTCTACCACTCTGAAACAGCGTGTCATCCTTGTGCAGGGGCCATGCTAATCTTCTCTGTATCGTTCCAATTTTTTCGTATGCATCCCCGAAGGGAGCAATTAGGTCTCTACCTTCCTCGTGCACCCGAAAGGAACTAAGAATTTTGTTCAGAGCACGGGTGGCTGTCACAGTGTAGGTATTGATAAGCCGCCCGATCGTTATTCCGACAGCCACATGTGGCTGTGATAGTTGTAGTATCCGCGTTCACTCAGGCTTCGTCGGGGGAGAATACTATGCTCTCGTTCACGCACGGAAAATGTGAGTGCATCCTCGATCGCACCGACCCTGGGGCCCAAGTTGGAGCCGATGACAGGAAGCACGCGAGGAATTTCTGCGTGGGCTGTTCCAGGACCATCATCCCATCTCAGGCTTGCGTCCCATTGAAAATTGCTGAGACAGCATTCTGAACTTCTGAAGCTGAAGGCTTGTCTGAAGGTCACTACAATAGAACGTCACGGTGTTGGTGGCGTTGTTAAGAGCAGCCGTGGTTCCATTAACCCCGTCGATGACTGTCGACTGCCAGTGTATGCTGTCGATAATACTCGATTTGTTGATGCTGTTCATGTACAGCGCCTACCTAGTGCCTACTCCAAGCCGGTTGTACAGTACACGGCCAGACGGTGGAACTGTCCTGAGGCTGCTCTGGGAAAAGTAACCTGAGGATGCTCTAGTTACAACCTATGGTAGTTTTGGGCCGCCGAATGGCAGGATGAATGAGAAGATATAATTGTGTTGGTGGATACAAACTCCGTGGGCTGGTGGTCGTTGAGCCTGCGGTTGGTTCCAGTTGCAACTGAGTACCTCACAGAAGCAGGACAGAGTTGCCAAATCCCTCACCCCTCGGTTATCTGAGATTGTAACATGGGATGGTTCTAGGTCCTGCTTACGGATACATACTAAATCACGCTCAGGTTGAAGCGAACGCAACCTGAGGTTGTCATTCTGTCCAAGATCAGTTAGCGACAAATTGATCCGCACACTGCCTTGGGTTTCATCCTTTGGCTATCCTGTGGACCATGTATGGACAGCATAAACACCACATCATACACGGGTCCACAGCGGCCTCCCATTTTATTTAAAAAAAACTTCAGATTTATTGCACACCTCGCTTGCTATGGTACGACAAACAGCATATAAAATGAACTAATGGGGTATAGAAAAAAATGAGATGGTACAGGATGGCGAGCGATAATAAACTACTGAAAAGATGTGGGGAACAAGGTGGGGAATGCCCAAAGTTGAAGATGATGGGGAGGGGAGGTTGGTGGTTGGCGAAAACAAGGTAAAAGACAGCGCTGAAAAACAGTTCCCCTAGGAGAAATGTCCAGGAGATGTTGACAGTAGGTAGAGACTGCGGTGTTCTTGATAAGCACTGGAGTTGAAGGGTAGGTGTTAACGTTGCCGATGACAACAGGGAGGATGAAAAAGAGGGACAGACGCACATTAGCAGCACCTTGAAGGTGTCAATGTACGTTCCCACAGCCACACCCCCAGGAACACCCTTGACGAGACCACCAAAGTCGAAAGCTTAGGGGAGGTGGTCGTGGTTGTGGTACAAGTTCATGTGAGGTGGCACGTCGTGTTCAAAGTTTAAAACCAAAGTAAAGAGGCCAGAGAATTGGCGAAGGGAAGCTGTGAACGGGAAGCTGTCAGTAATGATGCAAGCCACAGAGTATTCGGAGGGGGAGACTGTGGTGACATGACAGACAACCTGTGTATTGTGATGTGGCAGACGACGGACCTGTTTCTCGATAACCAGAGTGTCAACCCAGTTCAACCTCAGGTTGTACTTGCCAGCGTCCCCAGGTGCGGCTCAACACTAAGCACCTGCCAAAAATGGTAGGTCCTCGGGTCAATCCGGCAACCATGCAACGTTCAATTTGAAGTCAGACTGCGGGTCATACAATATCAAAACAGTGTTTGCTTTCATTTATTAACTACGGAGTGCATCTGATTGAAAACGTGGTAGTTTTTGGACAGGGCAACCTCAGGACTGTTTCACCGTCTGGCCGTGTACTGACACCCGCCTATAAAGCTGACGTCAGCCTCAGTACCCGATTTTCCTCCGTGCCTTCTCGTCCACTCAGGTGATGATGTTATGCCTTTTACTCGAGGATGTGATTATACGTGTGAGTGCTATATAAATCGCATACAACCACGGGTGACTATCTAATCTGGCAGAAAAAAGAATGCGAATTGCAATTTACAAGTCAGGGAACAAGTACACGTACTCGCGATACACTTTGTGATAGGTTACAGTAAGACAACCTCCAATGCTCTGGCTTAATCTGTGGGGCATTGGAGTGGGCCCAATGGATCAATCCACCCATTCAACTTCCTCGGGATCAAACTTGGCCTTTGGTTTGTAAGCCCTACCTCCCAACTTTGACTTCTCAGCGTTCATCCTCAGTTTCACAGAACGGTGCACCAAATTTTTTTCTCCCTCATTATTTGGTGTCATAATTTTACGTGGCCGACCAAAGTTCACCCTGTGGAAACGAATAGTATCGATCATGAGGGGCATCGGTGAGATACATACGACCAGTGGTGTCCCCGCAGGGCCCTCAAGTCCTCCAGGCCGCGTACACGGTGTCGTAGCGGTATGACCTCTGGGAGCCACCAGATTTTACATATTTTGAGCTGGTCATATATGGGGCTCAGGGCGTCTTTCAGTTCCTGTTCTGTCATGAATACGGAACTGCCTTTCGTAGCGGCTATTTCTTTGGACATTGTAGGCAGCTCGGACACGTTTTCTTTGGAGCCAACAGTCCCTCGCTCGATGTCTGTGTCCTTGGTGAAGTCTTGACGTAGTAGCCAGGCACCCTCTTTTTCCACCGGGAATGCAGAACTCTGGGGACTCGGAGTCTCAAAGACGGTAACATCGGTTGCCAACCTCTGGGGGCGTGTGCGCTCGGCGATAAATTGTCCACCAGGGAGTGAAGTCAGTGTGTTCTGGTCCATGCCGGTCCTTCTCAGGGCGTCCTCGCGAAACCGAATTCCAGTTCCGGTACGGAAGCACTCGAGGATCATCCAGCGCAGTGAGATTCCAGCGAGGCTATTCTCCGTACCATTTGGAACTGACCCTCCACCGACGTCTGCGTGCACAGTGTCAGGGCGTCGCGGCCATAAAAAAAATAGACGAAAAACGAAACCAGCGTGACAACCAGCGAACCAAACTTCGCGGACATCGGTTTTCGGACGCTCTTCGTCGTGGTCGTCTCTCCATCTTCGGTGCCAGTGGTTCATCCGGAACGTCGCGCGCCGCTCGTCAAGTGCAAGAGCATGACGGAAAAAACGCACGGCAGTATTGGACGCCGTGAATGGGAGCTCGCGCGGGATAAGGCCGACAGAGCAGACCGTATCCCTGCATGGCGCATCGTCGTTTGTACAACGCCTCGGTAAGCAGAGAACAAAACAAGTACCAGACGCCAAGAAATTCCACTCCGACATCCATCGAAAAGGCTTCTTTGAACTGCTTGCTTTGCTTCCATCCATCTTTGTCGTCATGTGTATACATTCGATAAGCGAAGGGAACCTGTTGGCTATTCCCCGCTGGAAGCAAGCCGACCTGGCGGGTGAAGTCAGCGTGAGGTCCGAGCCAAGCGATTCGCGACTGTCGACCTTGTGAATCATGCCCGCTAACGCTCGTGCGGTGTATGCACCGCGCGAGAAACCAAAGATGCATATCTTATCGCCAGCACGATCTAGCGATAGGGTGAGAATCACATTCCTCTATGACGGGGAATAAGCTTACAGTTTTCCATCAAGAACTCGTAGCCACCTGCGGAGAGCAGTAGGTAAGCTCAAGGGCACTTATATGCACCAAATTTGCATCAAATTAGCACGACGTCCCCATAATGTGTGCGTCAAGATGATTCGCGACGGCCATATTGACGTATTTTTGGAAGGCTGCTCTGATCGGTGTCACGATTTGAGGGGTATTGAATGTCCCGACGCCAGACTGGGGGTGATGTTTCAAGTTACTGTGCAGCCTCTGTCATGGGGCACGTCAGACCGACCTGGTAGTAGACCATCTGCTGATCCTTGTCTCCCTTTTCCAGGGTAGAGCAAAGCCGTACAATATTCGTGTTCTGCAGATGGTGGCCCTCGGTAAGCGAGCGATACATGGAGAGACAACCGAGCTAGCAAGACGACTTGCATCTGCGTCGAAGTGGTCGCCAGTCCCATCAAAACACAATACGAGAGTGCGTGGCGGGGTAAAAGAGTGGTCGTTGGTTCCGGAGATTATGCCGCCGCTCGACGGAGTTGGTTCGTCTCCACCGCCTGAGTTATGCATCAGGGAGAAGAGATCAAGAATACCAAGAGTCGAGAAGCGGCCAGAGAAGGAAGGAGGAATGCAAACCCAGGAGCGCCACTGTCCCCTATTATATGCGCGAAGTTGCCGCGAACTGAGGAAACGCGGAGACTCTATTGGCGCAAGGAAAGAGCTCTAATGCTAGTTATCCGTAATAGAACCAAAAGAGTAACTATCATAACACCATGGACAGGCGTATCATAGTTTGATGCCCAATGACATTCTCCGAAAATCCCGGTTGTTACTTTACTCAAAGGTTATACGCCCCGGAGCCTTTAGCAGCTCATGTCATACTAGAGGATCAGCGAGGACGTGGCGAGTGTTGAAGATCTCGAGCCAAATAGGGAAGGTATGCGATGAACGGAAATAGAGCTGAGCTGACACGGGCATTGAAAATCATGTCAATATAGCTTACACTAATCAGCGCTATCAGCAGTAGAGTGTGGCTCTTTATACAGTACCATAGTGTATTTGATTACTACTTTGTGTACTCTAAAAAATAGGGTGCGAGTAAAATTTCACGTGTCTGGTGACGTCCACACGTCGGCGTTGTAAATACTGCAGTGAAGGCGCTGGAGTCGATCACAAAAGCCGTTGACCAGTCAGCATTAATCTATCCATTCAACGTCCCGAAGATCAACCCCTGCTTTGGGCATGTACTTCCCTGCTTCCAGTTCCGACTCATTAGCCTTCATTCTAGTCTCTACGGAACGATGCACTAAGATTTTTTCGCCTTCACGAGTGGGTCTCAAAATTTCGCGTGGGCGGCCCATATTTATCCTGTAAGATCATGGCAATCGATTGAACAACTGAATGCAAGATGCGGTTCACAGGAAACGTACGACCAATAGTGCTTTGGTCGGAGATATCCGTGGTACTGCCGCCGGTGCCGTAACGGAAGCCACTCAAGGATCCACCATGCTTTCACCATTTTCAACTGGTCGTGCATCCGACTCAGCGCATCGGCGCGTTCCTCCTCCTTGTTGGTTGCCAACGTAGAGGCCTCAGTCGTGCTAGCAGTCATCTGTGTAGTTGTGTGGATGTTCAGGTGTCCAGTGGGGACTGAAGGTGTGAGAGGCGCTGGTCGAAGTGTCCCTACGTCGATGCCAAGGTTCTCGAGGGCGTTTCGGCGAAACTGAATACCAGTTTGGGTGCGGAAGCATTCGTGAATCATCCAGCGTAGGGATATCCTAGCGAGGCTGTTCTTCGTCCCGTTCGGGACCGATCCTCCACCGATGTCTGCGCAATAACGACGTCAGATTCGCAGTGGGCATAGAGGAAGGAAGGGGGCACCAGAATGACACCCAGCGAACCAAACTTCGCGCACGTCTGTCTTTTTGCTATCGACAGCTCCAGGGTCGTGGGGATTCCCGGGATGCCAATGGTTGACCTGGTAGCGGCGCGGCGCTCATCAAGCGCCATTGCGTGGCGAAAATGGCGGATGGCGGAGTTAGAATTCGTGAACGGGAGGGTGTGCGGTATCACGCCAACGGAGCAGACAGTATCCCTGCCCAGCGCATCGTTTTCAGTTTTGTAGGAAGTTTGACAGGAAGGAAAATTAGAAAGGTACCAAGCGCCAAGAAAGTCTACCCTGACATCGACAGAGAAGGCCTTCTTGAAGTCTTTACTCTGTTGCCATCCCAACTCGTCTTCGCGAGTATACATCTCATATGCAAAAGGGACTTGTTGGTGATTCCCCGGAGGTAGCAAGCCTACCTGAGACCGAGTTGAGAGGTCGTCAAGTAGCAATGCTTACAGATGCAGACCTTATGGATCATACCCGCCAAAGCTCGGGCAGTATATGCGCCACGTGAAAAGCCAAAGATGCATATCTTATCCATCGCGCGGTCTGACGATCGGTTGAATCATCCATTCATCGATGACAAAGTTCTAGACGGACCTACAATTCTGCATTAAGAACTCATAACCACCTATATGGAGAATGTGTAAGTTACAGCAAGAGTGCACACGCATCAACGGGAATGGCATTACTCATGACATGAGCGCTTATATGATTTGCGATGGCCATGTTGATGTATTTTTGGAAGCTTGCCCGGACTCGTGTCACCACTTGAGGAACACTATAAGTCCCGACGCCAGGCTGTGAAGAGAGGCGTTCTAGACTACAACCACGAGTAAAAAGCACGACAATGAACGAACCTGATAGTAAACCATCTGTTGGCTCGCATCGTCCTTCTTGAGTGCCGAGCAGAACCGCACGATGTTCGTGTTCTACGGGCGACGTGCCATCAGGAGATGGATAAATACAGAAATTTTGACGTACATCTGCATCAAACTGATCGCCAGTCCCATCGAAGCACAAAACAAAGATACGCCGGGTGTGGAGCGGCGCAGCCCGGCTCTGAGCGCCTAGGCCAGGGCGAGGGAAGTGCGTTGTTAAGCCAAAGCTGGGTCGCATCCCAGCGAGGCAATGGGGCGGGGAGATACCGAGAGGAAGAGCGAAAGGTTTCCGAACGGTCCTGAGCAAGTTAGTCCCCATAGCGGCAGTCAGCTGGGTCAGCTCGAGGCGATTTGCTAACGCGAGAAAGCTCATGAAGGAGGCTTACGGTGACACCCCAAGTGGGTGTTCACGGTACGTTGGGTTTTAACATGGGCACCCGCGCTAGAAAATGGGACTGGCCCCGACGAGATCACGTCGTCCATTTTGATGGCCCGGCGCCTCCGAGGCAATTGGATAGGTGTCCGTCGTTTTGGGAGGTGACCGGTGAACGCCCACCCGAGCTGTCCAAGTGGTCTATTCTTATCATCAGCATCTCAATCGAACAGCCTAGTGAGGATTATCAGAAGGATTGTTGAAGAAATGCCAGACCCAAGGCCAAACCAGCTAGAAATTTGCCAAAGGGGTGTAGGATAAGCGGATGGTGGCCGATAATACCCCGTGAGGCCCAAGGGAACCTTGAGAGCGAGCCCTGATACTTGTTCGGTAGTTCTATTCCGGGGGTGCAAAAGAGGACCATCACTCCGCAGTCGACCTTCACGCTTCCGTCGGACAATTAGTACTTTTAGAGCAATTCCGGCAGTGGTAGTCATACACCCCATCGAATGATTGACGACCGCAAAGAATGTGTCACTCTATGCAACTTGTTCGAAATGAAATGTCATTTTCACCTGATAATAGACCATCCTCCCACAAAGCAGGTTTCGTCATTCTTCTTCACCCTGGGCTATCACGGCCTGGACTGGACACAGCTGCGTGCTGCTGAGCAGGTAAGCGCAAGGGCAAGCGCTGACACTACATCTACTACTCACTAATATCTCGGGCTGGGTGCCTCCAGTGATCTGTGACCGGTGACCGAGTGCACTACTGGTAATCACGTCGAGCCTTCACGATCGAGTTGCTCTAGTAGGGCCAGGTACAGTAGAGTACCCAGCGACTCGGACTTGGACGAGAAAGAGTTTCACGGCATTATTATAAGAGTGACGTAAGCGCATACATCCTCTTTGCCTTTCACGCAGGTACCCCATGCCAGCTGTAGTGCCCACGCACCCTAGGCTATGTCCCACGACCGGCGCAAGATTCTTGCCAGGTACAGCTCCTATGTTTCGTGATACTCCGAGTTATTCCGCAGCCTTGTCCAAGTCACCCGACCTGCCTTTCTCAGCGACTACAGCACACTTCCATCACTGTCGATCACTGGTGATGCCCTTGACAGTGTGTATGCAACGACCTTTCTCCCTCTCCGCGCCCGACGTAACTTCATCACAATGTGTTGATCAGAACAACACCTGTTACTAACGTTTAGCCGACTTGTCAACGATCATTGGTATTTCCTAGCAGTCTCTGACTCGTCGGCGACTCAGAGAGTGGTCCACGTCCGGCTATGCGTGGACGCCAGTCAATCTCACTTAGGCGTCCATATACTCTCCAGACTGTAGAATTTGCAACCCGTGGGTTCTCCCTTCTTTCTACTGTCCCGAATGTTCGGTATTAGGAAGGGCCACATCACCTGTGGGACAAAAATATACGCTGTCTTTCAAGGTTTTATACCTCAACATTTATCTTCCGGAATCAATGCAGCCAGAGAGTGGTCGTCTTCAATTCAGATGAAATGCCCATGGCTGAGCCTTGTGCGGGATCGATAGAAAACGTCCCATATCTCGGAGTCTCCACTCCGAGCCTCACATTCAGCAAAAGTAATGTCCGATTCAGAAAGTAGAGGTAGGGTAAGATAGCAAGCGTGCCAGTAATCTACAGCTAGGAAAATTTTGACTGCAATTGCGACGACGACGACGACAATGATTTAGGGAGAGAAAAGGAAAAGGACGCCTGTAATGCATGTGCTTTCTGATCGGAACTGAATGAAAAAGAAAAGTCATCATTGTAGATGATAAATTGATGAAACCAAGACCACGAATTCTCCATGGCCAGAGACAAAAAAAAAACAAAAGAAAAGAGGAATAAAGCAATTAGTAGGTGCGGAATAAGATACCGATACCGATGAACCATTGGAATTAATGCTGCACGTTCTTCATGTTCGACGAGACAACTTTTGTAAGTACAGTATAGATATGATCGCGTCGCCCGAGAAGGGTGTTTGACGCCTTCTATGCGTTCCTAGGGCAGCGAGTAGGACGGTGGCGGTGTTGCGGATCCCGGGCCGGAAAAGCCAGGCCCAAGTATGAGGCTTTCCATCGCGAGCCCGAGCGGGTCATTGACGACGCTCGACGGTGGTGCGGCAGTGTGTTCGCCCATCATCGTGCGTCCGAAGAATACTTCTGGCGAGGTGCACGCTGCGACCGCGCGGCGCATGTGGTTCGTCAGGAACGAAAGCCCGACTTGGTACGCGGCTGCCAGTAGCGGAAGGAGTGAGCTGCGCCTGAAAAAGGGAATTGGACGGACGGGACGTACCGTTCATCCAGCCGAATCCTTCGCGGGGGACCATCTTGAAGTCGATGCCCTGATTGCCGTACTCAGCGTCGACGAGGTGCGAAAGCCTGACGGCATCGAACTTCTCCGGAACGACGCCGTTAAAGTCGACGAATGCGGTTGTCATCCTGTCCCCGTGCTCAGTACTGCCGCCCGGATACACTATATGAATAGGGCTTACATGTAAAGGAAGCGATATGCGAGGCGTTGGGCATCCTCGAGATAGCCGTAACGCTCAAGTCCTACCCACGTCATGATCTGATGTGGCGGCCTTTCGGTCGTGTGGTCAGCAACACGGTCACGTTCGCCCTTAAGTCTGGAAACTCACCATGCGTAAGGGTAATCCCACTGCCGGTTGGGACGATCGAGGGAAATCTTGCCGCGGGACTCCTCAGTTCCAGAGACCAGTCCACCAAGCACCTCGAACTTCTTGAGCGATTCGGAACTAGTTCAAGAAGTTGTCCATGAGAGGACAGTGTGAAAAGGAGCTTGACGACTCACACTAGCTTCCATCCTTGCTCTTCACTCGCGCACCCAGCCCACATTGGCCAGAACGCCGTGGCGCTTTCGTAGAGGCTCTGCTTCTCCTGCACGGTATCATAGTCGAAATACAGGCTCTTGCTCTCATTCCAGCAATACCTGTCGATCATGTCCCGTCGGAAGTCCGCGCGCGCAAACCACTGTGCGCTGGTTTGCGGGCGAGCGAGCGAGCGCTCGCGGTGCGGGTTCGCGTACGCCTCGACGCTCGGGGGGAATGGTGCGAGGTCGAAGTCCTCGTCGAGCTCGAGCTCGTCATCAAATACCTCGCGGATCGCCGTCGCTATGTCGACCTCGTACTTGTAGAGTAGAGATTGCAGGTCGATCGTGCCGAGGTTGGCACAACGCTTCTCGAGGCGGTAGGTCGTGTCGTGGCCCGACTCACGCACCGCACGGTCGTGCAAGAAGTACTCGTCGAGCTCGGGCTCGCGGATCGTCTGGGTGTTGTAGCGTTCGCTGAATTCGTTGATGGACAGTCCATGCTTCGCTGCGTATGGCTCGATGATGTGTGTGAAGTGCGTCGCCTCTGTCTCGGGAGGGATGCCCACACCTTCAGGGCGGTAACGAGAGAGCCCGGTCTTAGGGTCGATGCGGGGCTCCGCAATCCAAATAGTGTGATACTCTTTGATGGCTGCTTGAATAGCGCGCTTGAGCCACTGTCGGTTGGCATCAAGATCCGACCGATCAAGCTGGTTGTAGATCTGAAGGGCCATGTCGGTGAGGAAAGGTGGCTGCGAACGGGCGAGGTAGTAGGAGCGGCTCCCGTTAAGGATCTTGTTGTAGTGTTTGATCTCAAAGATGAAGTGCTCGACGATACCCTTGGCCATCTGCACTTGGCCATCAACGAGAAGTCCAAGGGAGATGAAGTAGGAATCCCAGTTGTACAGCTGTACGGAACAAATTAGTTGATTGACAAGCGCCCATCATGGACCGGATCTACGGACCTCGTTGAAGCGAGCACCAGGCACGATGAACGGGATGCCCTTGAGAGTTCGCCCCCCACGCCCGTCATCGACTTCGTTCATGGCAAGAGCCAGAATGCCAGGTTTGCTATTGAGACTCTTGACAAAATGGGGATCGTCAGGATTGTTGGGAGGGAGAACTTGCACGTCGAGGTTGAGGTGAGGCTTCTCGGAGGCGATCTTTCTGTAATATTCAACCATTGCAGGCTCGCGATGCGGAACATAGATCCGTGGTTGAATGCGTCCTGTGCGGTTCTTAGGATCTGCGCAGATGATTTCGAGGCCATCGCCATCGATGCGCCGGGTGAGGGAGTGCCAGAAAGAATTTTTGATCATGCGAGAAAGACGATCGACTGGGTTCTCGGTGAGACGGGCTTCATCGAGGACAATTCTCTTCCGGTTGTGATCGCGAGCCAGTGCGAGCTCCTGAAGGAGGTTCGACAGCATATAGGTGCCCTTGGGTGGAGAAGACATCAGCCAAGATGGTGAGACAACATTATAGTAGGGCGCACTCGTATATCGAAGGTCTTGAAACCATTGCTAGTAGCTGTACCAAGCGAGAGAATCTTGGGACCAGCATCCGTGATACTAATTTGGAAGTCACCATCAGTGTCTTCCTGTTCCAGGACGAGGCGGATGGTCTCTTCGACATCTATGAGGAATCGGCGTGGGGCCGAGCGACTCTTCTCATCGTGGGACATCCTACGTGGCCTGAGGTGCCAATCGTCCTCGAACACAGGACGTTTGGGGGCGTGTCCACCAGACTACGACGGGGGTAAAGGTAAGACCAAACCATTTATGGGCAGAGGTCGTACCGTGCTATACGTTCTGGAGCGACTGTGATACTCCGTTCCTCCATAGTATTCAGAGGCATCGGCGTCAATGGGACGTTCTTCATGAAGGGGGTCACCGACAAAGTTCATGCCCGGTGGGTGGGTAAGGGGAGGAGCCATGGTCACAAAAAAAAGGATGAAGATACAGAGAAAGTGTGAACGCTCTACGATTGTGTGAAGGGGAAGGAGAGGGAGGTGGGTATGAAGAAAGTGGAGACGAAATGGGATCTGACGTCCGAACAATGAGCGAGGTATTTGTCAATGAGCGGGATGATGCTCTAGTACTAACTGGGATGTCTATTTGACCGGGGCAATGACACTGGACCTGACGGCGTTAGAGGTTAAGATGTTGGTTGACTTTTCGATTAGCTGTCCATTTAACTCAATGAATGGCCCGCTTCCGCTGTCGTTTGTGCCGTATTTGACCTCAAAATTGTATGAGACGGAGACAATTCGCTTCAGCAGCACCGTTGTGTTCGTACAATTACCGTAAACTTCCTATCGAGGACTCCCATCCTCCTGATTCCATCCTTGGCCGAGCCGTGCCTAAAAGCTTCAGGGTTGGACGTTGGAGTTCCAAGGCACGTTCTGCGACAAACGACTATTGCCCACCCACTGCCCACCCCTTTCCACCAAGCCGCCGGCTTTGGGCCGACCAACCTCCAATGTCAACTGTTATAGCCATCTGTCACTCACTGGCACATTGTCGGGTAGAACACGGCCTGTACCGCATACGACAGCGCTGTTAATGTTCCTGCGTTAGGTGCTGTGTTTCTTCTCACATTCTTACAATAGTCTTCGGTTCAATCCTTTGTCCTTACATCTACGATATGACTCTGATTTACTCGTCAACTGCCTGCTTCGTACCTCGACCAAGTCTGCTGAATCCTACGAACCACGAAGAAGCCGTATTAATAGTGCGTTCAAAAGTGAAGAGAGATTGAATACGTATGTGGCGCAGCAGACTAGTCGGCAATTGGTCTGCTCGTCGGCTCTTGGTCGACCGGATGGTGGCCTGTACCTATTTCTCACGCTCGTGTGTGGGTCTCTTCGTTTGGCATTGTTCAGCCGCATCTGGAAATGAGCTTCACATACTCTCAACTTTTTGCTGCTTCCCTAGTTTCGGTAATCGTGTACCGACTGTTTCAGAGAAGACGACGGCTACCGCTCCCCTTCCCTCCCGGTCCCAAGGGCCTGCCGCTGATCGGGAACCTGCGTGACCTACCCACCCAGTATCAGTGGCTCAACTTCGAAAAGTTGGGACAGGAGATCGGTAAGCACCTATAAAGTGGTCCTCCCTTGTTACAGAAATTCACCAACGATGCTTAGGGTCTGATATCGTTCATCTGGAGCTTTTGGGAACACATTTAGTCGTCTTGAACTCTGAGAAGGCTGCAAACGATCTTCTCGAGAAGCGGTCGTCCATATACTCTGACAGGTGTGTCCATACCGTGTGAAAGGTACCGTCATGTAACCCAACATGACGTCTCGTCGTATTTAAGACCTCAATTAAAGGCCCTGACTGAATTGTGAGAAGATCGCGATACGGAAAACAGAGCCGTCTTCCTGAGTCACTGACCACGTGCGCAGGCTTGATGCAGGGAGCTGGGTACTCACTTTCTTTCCGTATGGCACCAAATGGAGGACCTGGCACAAAGCATTCTACGCGCATTTGCAGCCATCCGTGGTTCACCGATACCACCCGATCGAAACGAAAGCTAATCAACAGCTGCTATGCAATTTGCTCGACACTCCACAGGATTTTTTGAAGCACCTCCGCCAGTGCGTTATCCGCCGCCTTTTAGGCTCCAGTGGTGTTCCTGAATAAATCCCACTAGGATGGTCGGCCAGACTAGCCTGTCTATAGCATATGGCATCGATGTGGCCCCACGGGATGACCCAAATATCGCGCTTGCGGAGGAGGCCGTTCAGGGTATGTATGTGGCCCAAAACAAAGGTCGCATATTCAACTATGTTCCGTTCTGTACGCCAAATTTACTCAGTGTGAGAGTGCGATGGGTGACCCTGGGACAGTCATTCACTTTCCGTGGTGGTTCCCTGGCGCTGGCTTTAAGAAGGATGCCGAGATGCACAAGCACAAGCTAAATCAGTGCCGGGATATACCATACGAGGCTGTCAAGAGGGCATTGGTACGCATTGTTTTACAACCCCATACTTGTGCATCTGGTTTCTCATAATGGCCAATCAGGAGGAAAACAGGGCGACACCTTCCATCGCGGCATCGATGATCACTGATCTCTCTGAAAAGTCAACACCAGAAGAGACATTTATGGCAAGAGCACTGCCCAGCAACATATATGCCGGTGAGATATTTCTTTCCATACGTCAAACACGATTGCTAAGGTTCTGACGACCCGTTCGAGGGAGTATCGATACGGTTTGATAGATACCTTTTGGACCTGGCTTTGGTCTGACTGCTTTCTCTGTAGACTACGGCGGCGGTCCAGTCCTTTGTGCTTGCGATGGTGCTCTACCCAGGAGTGCAAAAACGCGCCCAAGAAGAGATAGATTCAGTCTTGGGCCACGGCCACCTTCCTGAGTTTGGGGACGAAGATGCGCTGCCGTACCTCAAAGCCGTGCTCTACGAACTATTGCGGTGGGGCCCTCCGGGCCCACTCGGTTAGCGATCAACGACATCAATTATGCAATGCATTTACGATTCGTCATTTCAGGTATCCCGCGTCGTCTGACCGAGGATGACGTCTACAATGGCTACTTCTTCCCCGCCGGAAGTCTGGTCATCTCCAACGTGTGGTAAGCCCGACTCCTTCCCGCCAGCGTCCCACGTCTGCTAACATACGCCCACCACTCGCTTATATCTCTCAGGGCGATTTTGCACGACCCAGCGACCTACCCAGAACCCTCGAAGTTCAAACCCGAGCGGTTCCTAGATCCCACTGCGCGTGCACAGTTCCCAGAAGCCGCCTTCGGCTTTGGCCGCCGCAAGTGCCCGGGCCGCGCCCTCGCATGGGACACGGTGTGGCTAGCGATGGCGAGCATGCTTGCCGTGTTCGAGTTCCTTCCCGCAACAGATGCCGACGGCCGCCCTGCCCCGCCTGCGCAGGAGTTCACCACGCGGGCCATTTCGTGAGTTCTCGGTCCCCCACACGGGCGCAAGTTGTACTGACTAGGGCGGCCGCGGCGCGCTTGTGATGTGATTTTACAGGGGTCCGATGCCGTTCGAATGTACTATCAAACCGCGGTCGTCGACTGCGAGGGAAGCGGTGCTTGCGCTACATCTTGATTGAATCGCCCGTCGTGCTTTGGGGTACAAACCCCCCTAACAGCTATTTGATTGTCCGTCTATTTACTGAATGGTACCGCTTGTGGGTGTCAGCACATGATAATACTATTGACACATATGTCTATTCTACGATGCCTCGGCTGAGTTCTCAAATGCAGTTATAATTTCTGTGTTTCTGCGTGTTGGCGGTTGAGGATTTTCTACGGAGAGGGCGTTGGAGAGAGCATAAGTGACAAGGATTGAAACAGTGGTGATTGTTTGTCTTGTCCAACAGGTTACGAATGGTACACCTAGTCACTATATCTCCATGAAACGTCTCACGGATGCCCTCTTTCGCTTGCTATCCGCGGGATGTCGAGTGGACCTCGCTGCGCGGGGGATACGCTGTTCTGTTTCAAGTTGGGATCGTCGAGGTCCAGGTATGGCGAACAAAGTCTCGGGAGTCGGTAACTCGGTCTTACATTACCCCTGCGGCGTTCGAAAGCCTTGCGTTCCCGTCGCAAAACTGCTCTTTCACTGTTCTATTTTCGTCCAACATTCAGTATCCGATTTCTCGCCATGCAAGCAACAAAGGACCACTACCGGTTGACTGGTCCTGATGGCCGGACACTAACTTTCTTAGCGAATGAGTTGTCGTGGTCGTCTGAGTCGTTTGGGCCAGACAGATATCATCACG
This sequence comes from Lactarius sanguifluus, assembly GCA_021527775.1. NCBI lineage: Eukaryota > Fungi > Basidiomycota > Agaricomycetes > Russulales > Russulaceae > Lactarius > Lactarius sanguifluus. The sequence goes on along the minus strand of JAKEYF010000220.1, from coordinate 71,144 downwards.
TTTCGGTGAGACGCACATAGTTCAATTCTGAGAATGCTGCGAATGGTCTTGAAAAGTAACCACTGGCATTTGTGTACTCTAGCAGGGGAGAGTAACCACCCAGACTTGCAGTCAGCTTGCAGTGGTCCAGGTGCCCGGCTACAGCTGGAAACGCCCAAACGAAGCCCCTGAGCTGGCAGGAGAAGACGAAGTAGCGGGTTCGCCTGAGTCACATGGTTTGGATTTGTGGTCACGTGATGTCATGTGACGCTCAGTAAAAAAGGAAAAACCGGAATTAGTCATCGGCAGTCCGGGGTTGTCAGCCGTAGGTCGCTGTGGGTCAATTCAGGTCGAGCCGAGACTGCCGGTAGTCAAAATTTGTGCAAAGTCCGGCCAAGTCGGATCAGAGTCATTTGATAGTAGAATTTAGTCAATCCTCGTCATAGAAAACTGGCCTCCACAACCGCGAGATTGACTGAAATTGTATTTTTCTTACATAATGAAACTCGGTTATGATTGTCTTACTGTAATTCAAATCCGGGCTATTTTCGATTATCTACACAATCCGATGCTACAATGTCTATTGAATACGACCAATCCCGACGACACCAACGGCACCGAAGGAATCGATAAGGCGACGGATGATACTGGAAACGATGGGGGGACATTGTTGGGCAGCCCACTGGCAGAGGCAGCGTGAGTCTTTCTCTTTCCCTGGAGGGATGCTGCTAGCTCGCTCATCTATTCTTTCTTTTATCTCTCGGGGGCAGAATCCTCTTACGCATATCGTATCGATGTCGGTGTCTGCATTTCTGGGGACTGCATCGTCGCAGCATCGATATCGGTCTCTCCATCTGCCACCCAACCGTTCCTTCGACTATTCCCTCTCCTTCCCGTTGAGCACCATCTCCGACAACACACTCGAAACCGGTAGGTCCTCACTAAGCGTGTTGAGTGAGGCTCACTCTAATTCGTGGCGTTCATTCGCGTTCTTCCAGTTGAGGAATCCGCGCAATCATTGTACAGCCCGTTGACGAGGAAGTTTGGGCTATCCCAAGCCTGTCGAAGAGCCAGTCCCAATTTCTATTTCTCCAACTACTCGTAGAAGAGGCCGTCCAGGTCACTCCCCCTCAACCTGCCGAAGAGGTCATTGAAGTCGTCCCTCAACCCGCTGCGGAGGAGATCCAGTACCGGTCCTGTGCCCGTCGCGACAGGGTTAGTTCTCCATCATTGATCCTGGTTTTTCTCTCTACCCATCGGACGACGTCTCCACTGTCAGCTCTCCTTCCGACATAGGAGCCGTTCCAACGGCCTCTTCCAACGTGAGCAGAGCTAGGAACATTCCGCTACCAGGGTCTTTGTCGAGCCCTCTCTCCTAGCCAGCGAGTTACCGTCAGAAGCCGACAGTGGCTCCGCTGCGGCGAATGACTTCTACAAGGTCCATTAATTCTATTCCGCTGTCTTTTCCCGGTCCTTTCTACATTAGCCATCCGGAAAGTCGCTGCCAACGACGACGTTATTATCATCGGTTATTGAGTCCATACCTAGCCCATTTCATCGCGCCGTCTTGTCCTCGAGTCCCTCGAGGATTCCTCTGGGCACCGGAAATGGATGATACGTACGAACCATCGATACTACGAGCGTCCCCTTCGGTTCAGTCTATAGCCTTCCCTGAGGTCAGGATATCTCCTTTGACATATCTTTGTTGTGACTCACGGCTTCTGCATACGCTTCTTAGAAACCAAGCCGGCTGACTACCTTCGACGAAAGCCAGTCGAGCGAGTCGTCACCATCTAGCTCTCCATTGTCTGAGATGCTTCCACTCACACCCGTCACGCGTTCACCTCCCTCGTCAGGTGAATATCTCTCCCGGACATCAAGTGACATGACCCAGCGAGTTATTCGTACCCCATCTGTGTCCACCCCATCTGTGTCACCTACGCCGTCAGCTGTCTCAAGTGCATCCGCGACGTCTTAGACGCTGTCAAGGGGCAAACAGACGCCCTGTGGGACGGCCAACTGTTAACAACTCACGTCTTGGACGAGCTTCGTCAGCGCGTTCCCCGAACACAAGATAACACAGAGCTGGTTGAACGGTTGCAACGTCTCGAGGATTTGATTAACAGGCTAGCAGATGTACAGGCTCGTGTGAGAGCGCCGTCTCCTCTACCAGAGTCACTCTTTGATTCTGGGTCTGACACTTCGACCGCGATCAGACGTCTCAGAGAACGGTGGGACAGAATGCGGCGCGAGACGCCGACGCTTATTGTGCCGACGCCGATGAGACCACGAACGTCTCTGGATGACATCATGGCCAAGCTCCTTCGACCCCCCTCAACATACAGCTGCCGTGCCGATTCAGCCACCGCCGACGTTCGTACCTCTAAACTTCCGACCGGATGCTCGTGGACCATGACCTCGAAGCGCCAGCCCGACGCTTCTCGGCGATTTGCCCCCGCTACGGCCATTCACTGTCCCCATTCCCGAACCTCTCATCACGCGCGACATAGGCTGTCTTGAGGTCAATTGTCGTGGTCGTGCCCGTGATTCCGGGCCTAGGTCGCGAAGCCATCGATCGCATTCATGAAGCCGTCGACCTTTGTCGCCAAGCAAGGTCTCGATCAAATCGCTCTGTCTCAACAAATGCCATTCAATCGCAAATTCGAACTGGTCAGCGCTGGTCAGCAAAGGTTGTTCGACCCATGCAATTTTCGGTGAGCATACTTATTCCCAGTTTAATTCGACACTGAACATAACGCTTCTCGGATACTATCATTTACGTTCACTGTCAACTCGGAACCCCGGAGAGATTACGACAGCAGGACTGTCTACCTTCGAGTGAACGCGTCTTCCGGTGCATTCGCCCAGGTATGTGCGTAGCGACCCCCGCTTCTCTGATCCTCACGTAATGTGGATAGGGCGCGAATACGCCACGGCAGATACATGCTGGGGCATCGCTTGCCCAACCGCTGTCTCCCTCGAACTGCTCACCGCGCTCGGCGCTGGCCCCTTGGCCGTCTTTATCGTGTACCGGATCGTGCAGCGCGATCCTGCATCGACATTACTGGATCGTCGTGCTCAGCACGATGAAGCTCTACGGCGGGTACGTGCTTCGTGACGCACATGTGCTTCCTTCATCTAGTTCGTCAACACCTCCGCCCAGCGCATCGAGTCCGTCGCCCACCTCGATGCCCCAAACAAACATCGACAGACCTTCCAGACTCGTCGTCTCGGTCTGCGTCCTTTCTTCAAGACCATCCGGGTCTGTGCCGTCGTCGGGTACGTGACGGTCGAGGCAGGCGAGACGGGGCTTCGCGCGGCGCTGGTGTGGAAGACGGGCCCGACACCTGGCGCAGGAATGGGCGCCGCGCAGGACTGCCGTCGCGTTCGGGTCGCTGATGAACCCGTTCTTTGGGCACTAACATTTACAGGCCACTCCACAAGTTCTGGATGGTGTGCCACCATCAACACTTTCGCATCGGAAGTTCGATTTGGTATGCCGCTTCCATTATTGCTGTTTCCATAACTAAACACATTGGTCTTGTAAATACAGGTGAGTCTACGACATCTCTGGGTCAATGTCACCATCAAGACCACATTCGTCTGGGGTCAGTAGGGTAAGTCCTGGATGTCTTCGCAAAATATGAACATGATCTTTGTAAGTCCAAATCCCAACAAGGCTGACTATTGCTGATGTCTCAAGGGCATATACTTCTGATGACCACTTTCCAGACCATCTTCCAAACTTTTGATGACGCTCTATCAATGGATGATAGACAACAAGGGAGAGGCCACCAATAGTATAGAAGGCCAAGGCCTCTCCAAAGATTGGTTTAGTCTTCTCCACCTCTATCTCTGTTTCATCTGTAGGCTCATCTTTTGACTGTAACAGCCCTAGCTGAGCCTCAAAGTATCTTGAGGAGCGTGAAGTGGATCTTTTTGAAAGCTCAAAGAGCTGGCTTGTAAGGGTAATACCATTGGGAAGAGGGCACTTTCCCCAGCGCAAGTATGTGGAATCTGGCCCTATTTCAGGATAAGACAGAATTGCCTGTAAGTGGTTCTTCAAGTCAAGGTCTTCCTTTTTCTGCTTGTTGGTGATAGGAAATTCTCTGAACAGTGAAGTCCTTTGAGCCTTTGCTTCAGGTCCTGGGGAGAGTGTTGGATAAGAGAGATGTAGGATTCTAACAGACTGCTTGTCTGTCTTGTATGAGGCAATGTTTTTGAAGGGGGATTTTTTTGACTTTATACCATGTCCAATATCTCCGATAGTCCGCTCACATGTAGCTTGAGAGCCAAATCTGACAGAGCCATTATAGGAAATGTGGAAGGGAATATGGATAAGCTGAAAGATGCATAGTCTGCAGCGGGGAATTTTGGATGGATCATTGCCAACATAGAGGTGTTCAAATCCTTGAAGAAAAAGGATAATCTTGCTCTGGAGCTTAGCTAAATCATCTTCTGTTCGAGGGACAGCTGTCATAGCATACTCCACCACATTTGAGAATATGGCAAAGTTTTTGATCACCTCTGGATTGAATCCAAGCTCTGATGCAATAGGAACAATATACCAGTGGAGGAGGGCCATCCACTCATATATCTTGTACTGACTTTGTCGCTTTTTGAATGGATCCCAGATAGGTCCACAGAAGGATGAGGGTAATGTCGCCATAGCACTCTCAACCTCTGCTCCAAGCTTTGAAGCCATATCTTGACCCATAAAAACACATTCTGACTGAGAGCTAAATGAGACCCATATATCCCAGATATGTGGCATGCAGTTTTCATAGAAGAGATGGAAGGGATCAAGTGGAAAAAAGAATGGATGTGAGAAGGCAGAGCTGGCTGCACAGATGGGAAGACCAGAGACACCAGTTTCCCGTACAATTGCTGTGCGCTGTGCTTGATTTCCCTTTGCAGCTTCAAGCCTCTCAATGGTTCTCCAATAGCCCTCCAGAGTCCGAATTGGCAGGTTAAAAATGTCAAAATGAGGGCGATCACCATTAATCTCCTGGCTTTGAGGTGGAGAGAGAGGATAGTACTGAGATTTAGCACCTATAAGACAAAATAGTGAGATAAAATAATATAATAGTGTAATATTGTATACCTTTTTCCCTACTAGGGCGCGCACCCTGCACCATACTAAAACGACACCCATATCTAGCCATATGTCCAGCCATTCTGCTGAGTTTTGCGGAACCAAGCATATCTCCAAGAACACCACAAAGAAAGACCTTCAAAAGGAAGTATGTTCCTGAATATGCATCAAAGGACCATATGCCAGCACTAAGCTTTGCAAGCTCCTCATACAGGACATAAATGAATGACTCCACATTTCCAGGTGAAGAAGGTCCAGGAATGACAAGTGGAATGATGATATTAGCAGCTTTAGATCGCATGTTGGGAGGAAGGTTCAAAATTGTGACAATAAGGACCCATACATCAGACTGCTTCTTCATAGTGAGCTGAGCGCCATCACCCGAAATGGTTATAGCAGTGTCAGTGGGATTTTTGAATAAATGGGAGTGATTGAGATGGCTAATGGAGTCAGAGAAATCTGAGTATATTGTGGGGGGAGAATCAGGCTTTAGGTTTTTCAGAGCCTCTTGTAAATGCTCATGGCGATATTGCATAGCTTTTGCCATTGTCCTATTCATATAAAATGACTGGATAACAGGTGTGATGGGGGTATAAAGCATTTGGGCTCTTGGGTGACCATTCTTGTTATAACGTGGCTCACCACAAGGCCCAAGGCGTTTGTCGCGAATATAGATGCATGAATGGAGGTCTTTAAACTCTCCAGTGAAAGCCATGCAGCTTTTGGGACACATGTCAACCAGCTGAGACGACAGTCCTGTAAGCTCCACAGCAAGCTTCCGCACCATATATAGGCTAAGAATCTCAGTGCCTGTGGCCTCTTGAAGGACCTGAGCATGGAGCTTGTATGCCTTTACAGTGCCACGTGAGTCGACCCATGCAATGTAGTGCTTTAAAGAAAGCTCTTCATCTGGGGTAAGTGATCGGCCCCTAGAGTCGTCATTAACAGGTGGATGATTGGGTGGGGTATAGTCTGATAAAAGCTGTGCCCGGAGTCATCTCACAACTTCTGGAAAGTCAGCAACATCATCACCAGAGTTGTCACTGCCACCAGAACCAACAAAGCCAGTGTCAAGATGCCCTATTGAGGGGGGAAATACAGTAGGATGGAAATCCACCTCATCATCAGAGTCAGGATCAGAGTCTGCAAAGCTAAGGCCAGCCTCAGAAAGCACAGGGTGTTGATCCATCTCTGAGTCAGAGATGTTGGGGTCCATCCCTAGGTCCACATCAGGACTAAAATGATCATCTATTATCATACAGCCATAAGCATGGATGCACCACTTTATAAAATAATATACCTACCAGGCTCTACAGCTTCCCCTTGATAATAATCGAGTCTGGAATCCTCGGAGTCCATGTTAGCCAGCTGAGGTAAGGGATCTGTGCCGCTTTAGGGTTAAATAATAATAATAACAATAATAATCAAAGTAATACCTTCTGGGTCCTCTGAGCGCGATCCAACAAAATCCGGCACTGTATCAGGCCGTCGAAAACCTCCATTGAGTTGAGAAAGGAGTTGGATAGTTTGATCTATGCAAGATCGCACAAAAAGAGCTGATTCTGCGTTGGATGGGAGGGATTGGAGGAATACTTGATCTTGTCGCAAATGAGACTCAATTGTGCGTTTTGTGACCATTCTTGAAGCTCCATAGCACTTGGAGCACTGGCAGGTGTATCTTGAAGTCATGGCTACACGATTGACACAAGGATTGACAAGAGCTGGATGCAAGGGCGAGCGCGGGGCAGGCGAGCCTGGGGCGAGCGCAAGGGCAAGGGCGAGTGGCGGACTCTGGTGCGGGGCTTGAAGGGCATGTGCCCATTCTACTCGTGAAGTCGATTCCCAACTTCTCTCGCACGGTGGGCAGGAGCAGGTAAGCGGAATCCGCTTATAGTCAACTAAGGGATCAATTAATGTCCAATATATTGACCACTTAGTTGACTTGACTGTTATCGTGAACTATATTAAGACAATGGAATAATTTGTAGACCTCTCTCTATGTGTCAAACAATTATAAATAAAAATACTCGAACAATTAGATATTTGTCGCTTGCTCAAGAGAGTTCTGATTATTTCCAAATGTATTTAAACTTAATTGTCAGGCACCAGCCAACACAAACAATTAAGTGTAAATATGCTCGGAAATAATTAGAGCACTCTTAAGCAATAGACTAATATCTAATTGTTTGAGTATTTTTATTTATAATTTTCTGACACATAAAGAGAGGTCTATAAATTATTCCATTATCTTAATATAATTTGCAATAACAACCAAGTCAACTTAGTAGTCCATATATTGGACATCAGTCAATCTCTTATTCGTCCTCCACTTATCTGCTCCTGCCCGCCGTGTCGTTGCTCTCTTTTTTCCAGTCTTATTATACACCGTCTTGATGTCCGAATTTGACGACAAGTACTGGGACGACGACGACGATATGGCTGGCCATGCCTGCCCAGGACATTTCCCACCAGACTCGGACACACCACCCGACCGTGACGATGAGGACGACGAGGAATTCGCACTGGGCCGCCAGTATAGGTCGAAGCCTCCACTGAGGTCGAGGCCCCCAATAAATTTTTCTGGACGACGCTCAACCTTTGACACCGAGCGTGACTTCGGCAACTCTGGGACCACTTTTGGTCCTTCACGTTCCCACATGTCGGGCTCGACCATGCGTTCTGGTCTTAACGATTCAACAGTTCCTCGCAAGAGTTCTCTTCGTTCGATCCCTCCTGATATCATCGCGGCGCTCACCGAGAGCGAGCTTCTTGACAACCCCATTTACTGCAACTAGAGATGTCAACGAGTTGTACTCGCGAGTATGAGTACTCGTCGGAATTTTCCGAACGACCACTCGTACTCGTCTCATACTCGTCTATGCGAGTACTCGTTCTCACGAGTACTCGCCGGGATTCTTCGACCGAAACTCGTACTCGCGGCGCGAGTACCCGTTTCGGGCACGCGAGTACGAGTACTCGCGTACTCATACTCATTTGAATTGTACGAGTACTCGTTTTGCACGAGTACTCATATATATTATGACTCTACTGTAATACAAGCACTACACTACTATAGCTGTACACAAAGCCCGCCCCAGCGTGGCTGCCTCCCACCGCCGTCGCATCCGTGCTGTCGCCGGTCGTGTCATCGCCGCGTCGTTGTCGTCGTCTGTCGCGTCGCCGTCAAGGTCGTCGTTATTGTTGTCGTCACTGGCATCAGTGGCATTCGGGGTTGCGTTGCCATCGTGTCGTCTCCGCGTCGCCGTCATTGTCTATCGCGTCGTCGTCGTCGTTCGAGCTGGCCTTGCCGAAGTTGCCATCGTGGTTGAACCGTCATCGCCGCTTCGCCGTTGTTGCTGTCGTGGCCCGCTGTGTTGTAGCCGTCGTTGGGAGGGACGTCGTCGTCGTGTTTGGGATAGGACATGCACTGGTTTGTGGTCGTCGTAGTCTTAAATGTTGAGCATGGGAAGCCACCGTGCCACAGTGGGAAGCAACCTTTTCCACGCCCGCCCGGTGATTGCCAGTTTCATAACTCACATAGGAATTCAAGCCATGTGCACCGCCAACAACAAACTACGACACGCCTCAAGGTTCGCCGACGCAGCTTCGAGCTGCACAAACTCCAGCCACCGCCCAGCACCCTGCCAACGCAGCCGCGACTACGATGCCAGAAACAGCAATCGGGCGAAGTGACGGCGGCGACGCAACCACGACGGGGCAATGCCCACAGACCACGACCACTGGTTAATGCCCTTTGACTACGACTCGGACAACGGATCGATTACGAATACCTGTTGGTTACAGCAACGGGGCAATGCCCGCGACTTATGGAGGTGGGGCGATGGCCGGGATGACCGCGACGACGGCGGAACGACGCGACACGCCGGCAATGGGCCGACGACAACGACTCAATAGCATTGACACGACGACACGGATTGCAAGCACAGTAGTACAACTAGTTAGTACTGTAATAGTTACATAGTATCAGCAATAGAAAAAACAAATCTTTGCCAACCCGGAAATCGTCACGTGACCCCGCGAGTACACGAGTACTCGCGCATTCGAAAGTGGAAACTCGTACTCGCGTGTACTCGTGGGAACGAGTACTCGCGGGCACGAGTACTCGTCACAAACGAGTCACACTCGCGAGTACACTCATTTGACCATAACTCGTTGACATCTCTGACTGCAACCTACGCCAAGACCACTACCGCCTGTCCTCCGTCCTTGCCAAGTACGCAGAACGAGATCTCTCTGCGAAGAGTGAAGGCCCTGTCCCTAACATGTACCAAGGTGCGTCACGGTACTAATTTTCAGGTAATCCCTAACTCACATCCCGTGGCAGCGGTACCCCGCGGTGTGAGCTCTTGCCGTGCAGACTCTCGTGGCCCCGACTCTCGTGCATCATCGTTGGGGCCAAGCGATTCCGTTTCTCAACTCACAAAATTCGACATGATGATGGACAAGGCTGTTGAAGACGTCCTCGAAAGCGTGAAGGCTCCACTCATACGCCCTCGATGTCTTCCGGAATCCGTGCTTTGGGATTTCAAAGACTTAAAGAACCAGCCGGGGGACCCCATCGTCACGAAATCCAACCCGAGTCGACCGAAGATCGTTCTTGCTCTCCGCCGTCCGAACGGCAATACGCTCTCGAATCTCGAACACTCAAACATACGACGTTCCGCAGATATAATCGTTCAGAAGCTCCTCAAGTGCATCGATTCAGACCCTCGATCGGTTGTGCGTGCTGACGGCTCCAAGTCATGGAACAAGACGCTTGTCAGTAAGTTCTTCCTGATGAACAGTGCACATAGGGGACTATACTCACAGTGACAAGAGGAGACTGTGGTGAGATATAGAGGGTGACTGGAAGCAGCAACAGAGTGAACTTGCAGTGAGGCAGATGAGAGTGTCTGGCACACAACAGATGAGAACTGGTGTTATTACAAGAGAGGAGACATACCTGGCACACAACAGATGAGAACTGGTGTGGTGCCAGAGCGTACAGGGTACTCTACTTATACTATACAGAGGTGTGACACTAGTACAACACAGGTAACACAGAGTCACAGAATACAAGGAGCGTTGTTCTACAGAGGGACACAAAGGAGTGTGCAGAAAGGAGAACAAGGGCGCAAAGAACAATGAAAGGCTAGACTATGATATCATAGTGACATCACAATAAAGATAGAACAAAGGGAATGAGTACAAGGACGAAATACAATAGGAGTCCAGAGGAGTCCATGATGTCATTGTACAGTGATGTCATAGATAAGAAAGTCCGAGATTGTAAAGATCATAATAATCTAATCTACATAAGTCCAATATATCTTATCTAAAGCAGTCCGTTATCTGCGTGTCCATTGAGCCGCTAAGTGCGCACAGGTCACTTATCAACATCTCCCCGTGATCAGCAATCTAGGATTTTAGCACAAGCCCATGTCAACATTGTGTTGCTGGAGCAGGGTGCGCGCGAGTGACTTGGTAAAGCCATCTGCGACCATTTCCAGAGTAGGGGTTCTAATAAGAGTGATGGTCCTCTTTTCGATGTATTCCCTAATGACATGATGCCTAATGGCAATGTGCTTCGATCGCCTCCCAGTGACAGGATTTAGGGCCAAGTCAATGGCACCCTTGTTGTCACCATGCAATGGGATGGGGTCGTCGACCTCGTACCCGAGTTCCGCAAGGAAGCTCTGATACCAAGCGGCTTGGTTGGCCGCATCGGTCATGGCCATGTATTCCGCCTCTGTAGTGTTTTGGGCCACTGTCTTTTGCTTTCGCGAAGACCAGCTTATTGCACCATTGGCTAATAGGAACACATAACCCGAAGTGGAGTGTCTATCATCAACCTGGTCACCCAGGGAAGAATCAGAGTAGCCGTGAAGGCCGTCTCCACTGGCGCCATCGTAGACTATACGCATGCCCACAGTGCCTACTAAGTAAGCCAGAACATATTGCGCAAGCCGCAGATGTTGGGGGGAAGGATTCGCTGCGTACTGCGCCAAACGTGACACAGCGAAGGAAATGTCCGGTCTAGTACCAATCTGAACGTACAGCAGACTACCAATGAGTGACTGGTAGTGTGTAATGTCAGAGGCAGTAGCCTGACCCGTATATTTATGAAGGTGCTCGTCAGCACCAGCGGGCAAGGGTGTGGAGTGTGGAGTGGCATCAGACATGCTGAAGCGTTCAAGGACATCCTTGACATAGCCAGACTGGTCTATTTCGATGCGTCTGAGGGAGCGGTCGCGCACAATGCGCATACCAAGATATGACTCTATCTCCCCGAGATCTGTCATCTCATAACGCTCAGAAAGATCTGACTTAAGACGCTTAATCCTCTCCAAAGAGGCACCCAGTATAGTGATGTCGTCAACGTAAACGATAACGAAGAGTGGTCCATCCCCCTCTCGTTGAGGCAACACATATACGCCGGCATCAGCAAACGTCCGCTTAAAGCCGAGTGCAAGTAACACTCCATGAAATTGCAAGTTCCATGCACGGGAGGCTTGTTTGAGACCATATATCGCTTTGACTAGGCGACACACCTTCGTCTCTGAACCAGTGGTGATGAACCCTTGTGGTTGCTCCATGTAAATCTCCTCGTCAAGCACGCCATTGAGGAACGCAGACTTGACATCCATCTGGTGGATGTGCCAGTCCTCCAGCGCGGCCAACGCCAGAAGTAATCTCAGCGACTCGAATCGTGCGACGGGAGAGAAGGTTTCATCAAAATCTATGCCAGGGATTTGCGTAAACCCCTTAGCCACCAAGCGAGCTCTGTAGCGGCCATCCGCCTTGAGCTTAAAGACCCATTTGGATTTTACTGCCTTGCGATTAGGCGGGAGATCTACTAACTCCCATGTGCCATTCTTGGCGAGCGCGTCCATTTCATACTGGCACGCCGTTGTCCACTCATCTGCATCCACAGACCGCATGGCCTCTGCATAGGATGCAGGATCTCTACCTATGTAAGCTGCAGCTAACAGCTCCGCATATCCCAGCCGCCTGCCGCGCATGGCCGTGTTATCCGCCGTGAAGTAGCGGGGGTTGGGCACAGGTGCACGGGCAGAGCGTCTAGGCGCATTGTCCATTTCACGCAACAGCTGACTACGCTGTGCGCGATCCTCAAAGCCTCCAGGCATGTCTGGAGAGGGAGGAGGGACATGGCGCATAATGCGCGTTGCGCCTTGACGCGGCGGTGGTGAAGTGGGAGTGGGCTGCTCACGCTTAGGTGTAACAGGGAGAGATGGTGGTGCAGGTGGTGGTGGCGTGTGGGGGCGCTCTGGTTTGGGGTCTAGAAGGTCTTCAACATCCTCCTCCTCACTACTGTTAGAGTGTGCAGGGGAGGGTGCTCGCTGTGGTGGTAACGCCGACGTGCTAGGTACGGCAATCACTGATACAGGTGGTGGCGGTGAGGCCACTTGCGTAGGTGTTGGGTGTGTCTCAGCACCCTGTAGGGACGGGAAGCTGCTTTCGTCGAATGTCACATCCCTGGACAAACGGACAGAGCGGGTTTGGCGGTCCCAGAGCTTATAGCCCTTAGATTCGGGCTCAAACCCAATAAGCGTGACCTCAATGGCCTTCGCATCCAATTTGCGACGCTTATCAGCGGGTACGTGCATGTACCCCTTGCATCCAAAGACGCGTAAATGAGAGACATCTGGTACTTTGCCAGAGTACCAGAGCTCATAAGGTGTGCGCCACTTGAGCGTACGGGTGGGAGAGCGGTTATAGATGTGTACCGCAGTGCTCATAGCATGCTCCCAGAAGCCTTTAGACATGCCAGCTGTGTGAAGCATGGCCATTGCCTTATCCGTAATGGTGCGGTTAAACCGCTCAGCTTTCCCGTTCGACTGTGGTGAACCTGGCATCGTAAGGTGATGCTCTATCCCTCTCTGCTTGAGAATGTCCTGTACTTGGCTCGCCATGTACTCGCCTCCGCGGTCAGAGTGGAGTGCGCGCAGTTTATGGGACGTCTGGGTTTCACCCCAGGCCAAATACATCTGCAGCGCCTTCACAAACTGATCCTTTGACTTTATAAAGTACACCACTGCATGCTTGGAGTGGTCGTCTATGAAGGTGGCGGTGTACGCGGAGCCTTGTAGGGACTGAGTTTGCATTGGACCGGCTAGGTCACTGTGTACAATCTCAAAGATGCGGGTTGTCCTTTTGGTGGAGGACGCAGAGAAAGGTTGACGAGTGGATTTACCCAACTCGCACCCACGACACACAGCAGTATGCGTGGTAGAGCTGTCAATGTCCATGCCAGTGGTGGCAGAGGGACCGTATGACTTAAGAGCAGCAGGGGAGAGGTGTCCCATGCGCTGATGCCAGATATCAAGAGTGGTGGCAGCACTTTTGATGTGAGCATTTAGGCCAATGCTTGAAGCGTCCAACCAGTAGAGGTTGTCCTCCAAGTAGCCAACAGCTACACAGCTTTTTCTGACAGATATTTTGAATGAGCCACTGTCAAAGGCCACTTCCGCACCCTTTTGTGCTAGAGCACGCGTCGACAAGAAGCGTGTTTTCACCTGAGGTAGGTGTAGCACATTACTTAGGGTGATAGGAATGCCTTGGCTCGTAGTGAAGACGACGGAGCCTACACCAACTTGGTCGATTGTGGACTTATCACCCAGGCGCACAGCGCCTTTGCACGGGGTGTAGTCCTTGAAGTCAGACCGATGTGGTGTGATGTGGTGTGTGGCACCACTGTCCATCATCCAACGCACACGCGAGGCAGCATACAAGGCAACACCAACTGAATTGTCCGCCCAGTTAATGGCGGGCTCGTCATCGACCTCCTTAATGGAGGCGGTGGTTGGTACTAATACATGACTATTGGCAGCCTTGTTGCTAGTGTCCTTCGCCTTCCCCGCAGCCTCATCCTTTTTCCTCTGCCTGCAATCAGGCTTGATGTGCCCCTTTTTGTTACAGTAGTGGCACGTCAATTGGGAGTGATCCTTCTTCTTACGGCCACCGCTTGACTTAATGGGGGCGGCCTTGTTGAGGGAGGACCCAGAGGGGCCAGAGCGGCGCGCCTCCTCCGAAACTATGCGCGCAATTATTTCAGCGTGCTTAAGCTTGGTGGGGGCGCCACTGGCGAGGATGGTAGATGCCAACACCTCATAGGAGGGTGGCAGGGCGTGGAGAAGTATGAGACAGAATTGAGTGTCAGTGACACCCATCTGTGCGTTGGAAAGGCCGACCCGCAGTTCATTGAGCTTGGCCAACTGAGAGGCCATGGGCGCGGAGTCGTCGAGGCGGGCTTGAGTTAACTGAATCCACAAGTTAAATATGGTGGTGCTGCCCGAAGCACCAGCATAGACATCCTTCAGCTTTTCCCACTTCGAGGCGAAGGTGGGGTAGGCATATGGATCGGAGACGAGGGAGTAGACGTCCGGTTTGAGGTATAGGCGGAGGTACGCCTTTGACCGACGCTGGATAGATTCCCACTCATCAAGAGTGACTCCAGAAGGAGGGGCACGATAGGTAAACACATCCTCAGCCTCGTGAAGAGTGAGGATGGCCTCAAGTGTCCCAGACCACTCGTTCCAATTCGAGCCGTCAAACTGATCGAGGCGTATGCCAGAGGGCATGCCGAAGGTTGTCCCATACGCATTTGAGAGGCGCATGGAGGGTGTGGACCCAGAAGTAATGGGGGGAAGGCCAGAGCCTCCCGCCGTGGCGCCTGCAGCCGCACCAGTGGTGGCAGCACCGGTGGGTGAGGCAGCGCGAGAAGAGTGTGCAGAAGACATGGGGATGATTTATCTATCGCCGAGGAGCAGTCAGCGATAGTGCTTCATAACAGTTGCAAGATGTGAAGGGGGATAGCAACTCCTGTCTGTGATTCTGTAAGGCCAGAACGCTAACGCGTCCTGCCTCCACTAACATGCCAGTGTTACAAGGGCTACGCCCAGGGTGGAAGCCTCTTCGCGTACTAGGAGCCGGCTGCCAGCCAGGATGTGTCTAAGACACGGCTCACTAGAGTGCACCAGAGGGGATAGTGGAATGGTTCTTTCAGAGCCCAAGGCTGTCTACCTCAGCCTTCTCGGCCTGTTGGTTGCCTCATCGCCCGAAGGCTTTACTGCATCCTTTCCCATTGCCGCTACAAGGCAGGTATCTGGTTGCAGAACACCATAAGGTGAACACCCCCCAGAGTCTGAACCAGGTTTTACACTCCCATGGTGAGGAGATCCTGCGCCCAGTGTGGAGCACCAGAGACAGCTGGCGCTAAGCTCCACAATACACAGCCCAGTGGGCCATGCACACCTGGATATGGATTAAGGGGCTACCAGATCCAATCTCCTTGCGCATAGCGCAGGGGCTAGGAATACAGTAGGGATGAAAGTAGGACTACTGGGCAGTGTATAGTAGTGGAGGGGCCTCACCAACTGGCACCTGACGCCTCAGGGCACAGTGGCTTGGGCAAGGAGGGTGAGTCCCCAGACAGACCTCAGCCTGGTGTGTGATCCTAGGAACACAGTGACCAGCCAAGTGGAGTGGCTTGGGCACCAGGGCCCATAACCTGATGAACAGTGCACATAGGGGACTATACTCACAGTGACAAGAGGAGACTGTGGTGAGATATAGAGGGTGACTGGAAGCAGCAACAGAGTGAACTTGCAGTGAGGCAGATGAGAGTGTCTGGCACACAACAGATGAGAACTGGTGTTATTACAAGAGAGGAGACATACCTGGCACACAACAGATGAGAACTGGTGTGGTGCCAGAGCGTACAGGGTACTCTACTTATACTATACAGAGGTGTGACACTAGTACAACACAGGTAACACAGAGTCACAGAATACAAGGAGCGTTGTTCTACAGAGGGACACAAAGGAGTGTGCAGAAAGGAGAACAAGGGCGCAAAGAACAATGAAAGGCTAGACTATGATATCATAGTGACATCACAATAAAGATAGAACAAAGGGAATGAGTACAAGGACGAAATACAATAGGAGTCCAGAGGAGTCCATGATGTCATTGTACAGTGATGTCATAGATAAGAAAGTCCGAGATTGTAAAGATCATAATAATCTAATCTACATAAGTCCAATATATCTTATCTAAAGCAGTCCGTTATCTGCGTGTCCATTGAGCCGCTAAGTGCGCACAGGTCACTTATCAACACTTCCCGGACGAGTATGATCAAGCCATACTCGACCTTGAAGCGGAGCAGAAAATCCTTCGCTTGTGTTCAGCTCATTGGAAGGCTGACGCCGTGATTACCAAGGTCTTTCTGCGGCTCGAAGCTCAGGCTAAGGCTGCGGCAGAGGCTGCGGCGGGCTCTGCACGTGCCGCTTCTCCACACTCCAACCTCTCCGATAATCTCTACCCCCCGGCACCAACTGCGTCCATTCCGCGAATTGAGGAGGTGGCACCCATGAACGCGGCGAAGCGGGCTCTTGAGTTGAGCCCTGGCCCCAAATCGCCGTCGGCATCGCATGCTCAAAAGCGCAGCAAAGACAACTTGGTTTCCGGGCAGAAGACTAAAGTGTTCTCAAATGGTAAGTGCTCTACTTGACGATGTCCAACCCCGCTGATGAGTAGTACTCGCGCTCAGAGAGCCAAAGGTTTGCAGCACGCAAAATCACACCCACGTTCCTTAACCGCACCGAGATGGTCCGTGCGGAACCCGCACCAACAAATCTTCGTCTACTTCACGTCGATCCATCAGGTGCGTCTGAGTATCACCTGCACTTACATTATACTGATCTAGAGTCGACACCCCAGCCGACCATCTCATTGGTCAGTCGAAATGACCCTTCTTCGCGCACGCTCCAACTGACTGCGTCACAGCGATCATTACATCTAGTTTTCCTTCCTTGACCAACGCTGCCCGACTCCTTCGTTCCATGAACACGCAGTCGTCGTTCAAGCAAAGCGAGCCGTCCGAGCAAGTCACGACGCTCCTCGATCGTGTCCAATTCGCGGACCCATCGTCGCCAGACATCGACGAGGACAATGCGTGCCAAGGTTGGGGGCATGAGCAGTTCACGGCAGGTGGGATCACCCTATCGACCTCGCTTACTAGTTGGCAGGAGGTCGGCAATGTTGCAACCGCCCTCAAGCTCGTGGCAGCCGCCGTCAAGACGTGTCAGGAAGCCAGGTTAATGTGTGAGAACGCCGGAACACCGAAGACGAGCGGATTCATCAGCGACATCTATCTCGAGAAGACCCTCAAATGTCTTGAGAGTTGCTGGGTCGGCGCTGGAGGGGTACGTATTCAAACGTTTTCCTCCGAGTTTTCTGATCGATCTATTCTAGGTCCTTACTTCCCAAAAGCGGATCCCACTAATTCCCACTACTCCTTCTTATCGCGACGTCGCAATGTCGCCTCCACCACGTGGGTCAATGTCGCCCCCGCCGCGTAGGCCAATGTCGCCCACACCGTATGTGCCCATGATCAAGATCAAGCGGCCAGTTCCTGTTACCGGCATCGCCGCAAGCAATACCCCAGAGGTTCCCACAGGAGCCAACTCTACCAACCAGCAGTCCGCCGCCAGCACGGAACCCTCGGGACCTTCAGCGGGGTTAGACGAGGTGCGTCGGTGATTGGTGGTATACTCTACTATCTCACCCACAGCCTCTAGGGCGCTCGCGCAGATTCCGCGTCGCTCAAGCTCCTTCAAGTGCATGAGCTCCAGGCCTTGTTCAGCAACAACAACGTCAGTGCCCCGAAATCGAAGCGCAAGGACGGTGCGTCGTACATCCTAACTAAGCCCCTTCATATTCACTACAACCTGTACAGATCTCATTGCGGCCATTGTCATATCCCCCGAATTCTCACACATTCTCAAGTCGACCGTCAAGGGAATTACCGAGAGGGTGAGATTCCTATTGTCCGCGGTATTCAACACTAACCCCATGTTCCCAGCGCAAGAAAGGACCCAAAAAGCATGTCGCTGCGTTACCGTAGTGTTTGCGCGCCATTGCGCTCGTGTTTTGGGGCTTTTTTTAGTAGTATTTGGATCTGTCGACGTACATACACGTATACCCCCCCGGACCTGGCATGACTGCCAGACGAAAAATTTGACTACTATTTGACTACGAAATGCCCAAAAAGTACGCGGGACGACTAAGAGCGATCAATAAGTGACAAGAATTGACAGCAAATGACTTAAATTGGGCTGAGGCTGACTACGGATGTACCATAAATGACTTGATGTGACCGTTAGATGACCTGGATTAGACCTAAAATGACCATGTCTAGATGACTAATTGACCGAAAACGACTACGGATTTGTTCCTCATGACTAAAATTGACTGTTGGATGACTCGGATCGCCCGTGTATTGACTTTGGTTTGACTTCGGCAAGGCCCTTGAACTTAACTATTCGTAGTCATTCGTCGTCAATATATAGTCAAATCTTAGTCAATCAAAGTCGGAAATCTTGCAAATAGTCAAATTGACTACATGTGACTACTGCGTGACTATTTCGGACTGCCAGCTGACGTCAGATGACTTTTCCTTTTTTACTGAGTGTCACTGCTAGTCTTAGCCAAATACGTGACGTGCTAAGGGCTTAAGCTAGCGCTTAAGCTTTTCGGGGCTCGCTGTGTCTCTACGCCTTAACACCGCGGAATGAAAACGCGTTCTTTTTGGCTGATGCCGCAAAGGTTCGTTGCAGAGCCTTTGTATGGCAAGCAGGAGCGAGCAGGTCCAAATTTCAATTTTCAATTTTCGGTAATGGGAATTCGAAACTCCGCAATCGCAGATCCGATATCCGATTCAGTAAGCCTTATTCCCGGTATCGCCACTAGGCTAAAATTCATATGGATTATGTAATTACGTAATCATTCTCAAATTTACCGTTTGTGCAAATCTCAGAGATTGGGATAGATCACTACTTTCCCGACACCCTTTGAGCCCAATAAAATTACACTATGTACAGTAGGTTCTGTAGATATGAGATCAGCAAATAAATGGAGGATCAATCGCTATTTGCGAAGGGAAAATACAGAACAAAGTCGGGTAGTGGTTTTTGAGACATTTCTATGTGTGCAGATCCCAACGATCCTCTAGAAAAAATTAACATCTGCCAAGCTTGGGTGTTAGAGAATATAAAGAAGACATCATTTGACGATTCTGGACTCACCAGACTGATGCGATCATCTTGTGGAAGCGAAAGACCTCAAATGTGCTCCAGAGCGTGACGCGGACGTGATGGATTTCGAACTCCTTTTGGAGACAGGTCGTTTGACAGGCTATTTGGCTGACGGCCCCAAAAGTAAGCTCACATCGACAATGCCATTGTAGCTGAGGCCCTTATCAGCTTCTGGACCGACCATTCCCCCCAACTTCCTTCCACCCAACTTCTGGACGCGCCTGGTGATACACCTGGTCTCTCTGAGCCCTGAAAAGGCCGGGTAGTTTTCACAGATTTCACTTAACTTACTTCCTAGATTCCCTGCGCTCGGCCGTGCTCGTGTGCTCGTGCCCACTCTCTACACTTTCCAAGCATCGCTTTCCCGCGCTTCGTCGCTTTCCCGCGCTCTGTGCACGCTCGGTTTCTTGCTCGGTTTCCCACTTATTCCGGACACTTCCCTACGCGTTTTAGCATTCCCCTTTTCCCCTGGTATCTAATGCACCCTTTCCTCAGATTCCCTGGCGTTTAGTTCATGTAATTACAACTCTACACAGAAGTCAAGTAATAGTAGACTTTCCCCTTCAGATTTCGGGCGTTTTAGCTCAGTGAGCGCGCGGCACTCGCACGCGGTCTTAGCGACTGGAACCCGACGCGTTTCCGACCCCGGCGGCTACCTCTGCGAAGTTTCGCGCCGCGCGCAAGCGTGCGTGACCGTTTCCGATCACTTGCGACCACTCGACCCTCAGGCTCCATATAGCGTCTCCTGACCGAGCCGCACTCACGCGCGGCCTTAGCCCTTCGACACCGACTCATCTGCAATCTCTGCGGACCTGTCTATGACATCTCGTGCCCCGCGGAGGCCTGCGTGACCGCTAGCGATGCTTCAAACCCCCAAAATCCTGTGCACTTTCAGAGTATCACCGGCACTTTATTTCCAGCTCAACCATTCACAGCAGCACACACAAAAATGGTAGTTTAGATACCTGCTATTTCAACACCCTCTAATACAGTTAACTTCCCGTGTTTTTCGAGTTTGTTGTGTGAGTACTGCGCAAGTGCAATGTCAAATGCGGCCGCTTGCCGAATGCTGCCAATGGTGTGACTGTTCGTGACAAAATGTTGCACATGTGTGTGCAAACACGGATTCTTTCCGAACCCTCAAATAAAATAGAAACAAATACAAAAAAATCTTCAGTGGATGTAGAATACAATTGGCTATGAGGATGTACAATTTTTTAGTAACAAAGACGAGTTGTTGAAGCTCCAGAAGTCATTTAGTGTTTTTTTTGCAATGGGCCGTGCATGATAGTATTCCCGGGACTCTGGTGAATCATTTTCGTCCCCTATCGTGACTCGGTCACATCACTGCAGTAGTGAGGCGTCCGTGCGTCGTTTGAACTCAGGGTTGGCGGCCCTCCCTTTTTGTCCCGTGGCCCACCCCATACTGCCCGGAATTTTTTTGTTCAAGGTGCAAATGTTCCACATGATCTAATACCCAGTATATTTGCACACGCCGGTGGCCTGTTGGTCGCATGCCACTTCTCGTCGTTCTCATACTATCAGCTGCCTGTCAGTTGGGCCTCAAAGGCCTCAATGATGACAGCCACTCGCACTTGCAACCAGCCCCTGGGCCACTCAAACAGGCCACGCGTCCCACCCCGTGCTGCCTTTGTTCGCCACCATCCCATCTTCGTCGCAACGCACACAGTATTGTCCTCAATACCCATCCCTTAGAAGCTGTCAAGACGCTTCGCCCTCAAGTTCGCCCTCGTCGATCACCTTGGCCACGCCGCCTCTGTTGTCTCTGGTGAGGGAGCGGGACTTCCTATTGTTCTGTCTTACTAAATATTTGTCTCGGTCTGCGTGTCGTCGTTCGCCTCATTGGCCTCGGTCTCGCTATCTCTGAGTCTTTGGCCCCGGATATTCCTTCTAGTGAATGGCAAGGGTTTCTGAACCCGCACGGGTACAGCCCAAGGGTATGGGCGGGTACGGGTACACAGATCGCCGGACCGGGCGTTGCTGCAACGCGTCAGCATGTCCTAACAACCACCACGACGTGCTCAGCAACTTGTCGACTCGTTGTATTAGCCCTCAAACAAGCTAAGTATTGTTTTCCTTTTCATTTTCCTAACTAACTGCACTTTTTTTCTTCTTCTCTAGGTATCAAAACAGGCCTCCACCTTGCCGCGTGCAGGCCCGTTCGGCGCGCAAACATGGCGCCACGACGCTACGACACCCGGGCCCAACATGGCGCTGTGACATGGCGCCTTGGTGCTACAACGGCGACACGGCGCCATGGCGCTGCGACAGCGACAACGACATGGCGCTACAACACCGTCGCAGCGGCGTGGCGCTACAACAACGACGCGGCGGCGTGACGCTACGACAGCACCATGGCGCGGCGCCGCGACACCACGACAACCAATGCGGCGCGCTGTTATACCGATGCCGCGCCCTGGTCCTACAACACCGACGCCATGCGCTGGGCCTGCGGCGCTACGACACCGACGCTGGGGGCTGGGCCTGCGACACCGACGTCGCGCTGCGGGACTACGACACGACACCGCACGCTGGGCCTGCGACACCGACATCGCGCCGGGACTACGACACAGACACCGCACGCTGTGACACCGACGTCGCGCGGCGGCACTACGACACGACATGACACGCTGGGCCTGCGACACCGACATCGCACGGCGGCACTACAACACCGACACCGCACGCTGCGACACCGACGTCGCGCGGCGGCGCCATGACACCGACACCAACGGCAGCAAGGTCCAAGGGTTCAGAGAGGCATAGGGAGGCCTTTGTAGCTTACAAGTAGTACAATGACTGTACACACGTTAACGAACAATAGAGTACTTTTGAGCACCACTAGTACCACTAGTAGTATACCCCTGTGCAACCCCTCCGGGTTTTTCATACCCGTATTACCCGCCAAACCCCTCACCCCTGTACCCTTGTGGAGGGTCACGGGTTTAGACGGGTACGGGTACGGGTTGAAAGAATTTACCCCGGGGTTACCCGTGCTATTCACCAATTCCTTCACCATCTGTCTCTGTCCTTCATACCTGACTGCCTCGTTTCCGTTTCCATCCATTGTTTTTTGTTTCCCCATGCCACCTCTCCCTATCCCTCTTACATTACCTCCATTCCTACCTACTTGTCTGGGGTAGCTACGGTTTCACCTGTATATATGACTGGCCAATGGCATTGCTGTTTTCTCAAATGTTTTCTCCCTTTTAGCCTTTCGCTGTGCGATCGTCCCTGAAGTCAAGCCCAGGTTCTTGCCCCCGCTCCTGCCTTTGTCCATTCGCAATCATGCCGGATAGTACGGTAAATTTGGGAATGATTACGTAATTACATAATCCATAGCCTAGTGGCGATACCGGGAATAAGGCTTACTGAATCAGATATCGGATCTGCGATTGCGGAGTTTCGAATTCCCATTACCGAAAATTGAAAATTGAAATTTGGACCTGCTCGCTCCTGCTTGCCATACCTTTGCCCTGTTGCACTCCCGTCACGCTGGACTACGCCAGACCCAGCCCGCCGTTGTGCTCTCCAATCTCCGATCTAGTACCATTCGAGCTCTCTCCCAGTCCTGAGATCTGAGATCCGACTGCAAACTGACCCTCCTGCCTTCTCTGAATCTCACAACTCGTTGTGCCGTAGACACCGTCTCGGTGACCTCCTGTAACCATGTGCTACCGTTGGATCACTGTACCCTTCCTTCTTTCCGCTGTTCCTCTTGGTAGCATTGCGACGTCACGTTGGGACGACATGCGCTCAAAACACTCCTGGAACACTATCCCGGAGAATTGGGAGTGCCTCGGCCTTCCGACAGTTGACACCATGATCGATCTCTACATCGCGCTCAAGCCCTACCGTGAGAATGCCCTGGTGGACGCGCTCAATGAGGTTAGCAGTCCTGGACATCCAAGGCACGTCTCCTCCACTATCCATTCGCTACGCATGTTCTCACGTGTGTCGCTACTCCTGTACAGATATGGCATGCACTTGTCTAGGGAGCAAGTCGCTGATATTGTCGCTCCCCACCCAGATACTGTCCAACTCGTCCATTCTTGGCTCGAGCACCACCACGTGACTTCCTCCTCGGTCTCGGTGACACATGGCGGCAGTTTTCTGACCGTCACCGGGGTGTCCGTTTCCCAAGTCAACGACCTGCTTGGGGCGTCATACCAGCTCTACACGCACACCAAGACGAACGAGACTATTGTCCGCACACTTGGCTACTCGCTTCCTGTAGTGCTGCATGGGCACGTACAGACTGTGGCACCTACGACGTTCTTTTCCTCCCAACTCACGCCGTGGCAGATACCGCGCAAGCGCTCCGACGTGGCAGAAATGGGACCGGGGGAGCCGCCATCGGGAGAGCCCGTGACGATGCGGTTGAACCGCCGTATTAGCAAGGTAACGCCAGCATTCCTACGCTGGCTTTATGGTACATCCGCCTACGTGCCCAGTGCAACAGACCGAAACGTGGTCGGGGTTACGGGATATATTAGGGAGTACCCGAGCCAAGCGGACCTGACCTCGTACATGCGCAAATACCGCCCGGACGGGATCGATGCAACCTATTACGTCGAATCAGTCAATGGCGGCAAATACGACCCTAAAAACCCTGGAAAAGAAGCGAACCTGAACGTTCAGCTCTCTGAGAGCATGACATACCCGACCCTGCACATTTTCTACAGCACAGAGACATCGCCGAACGGCGATGTTTTCCTTGCCTGGTTGAACGCCGTCCTCAGCCAACGGAACGTCCCGCAAACGATCTCCACGTCGTATGGCTCTAATGAGAAGTCTTACCCGAGGGACTATGCGATACAGGTGTGCTACCTATTCGCGCAGCTCGGCGCGCGTGGCGCCAGTGTCCTCTTCGCAAGCGGCGACGACGGTGTCGGCAAAGGTGATTGCCCCGCCCGATTTACTCCTATCTTCCCCGCAACCTGTGCGTGTGGCTTTTCTTATCTACCTGTAGGCAGTGCACCAGCGCAGGTACAGGCGGCTCACCACACGGCCACATATTCGCAGGTCCCTACGTCACTGCCGTTGGCGGAACGACGAGCTTCACGCCAGAGGTCGCAGCCGGCCTCTCCGGTGGCGGTTTCTCGGAATACTTTGTGCGCCCAGGGTACCAGCAACGGGCGGTGTCTACGTTCCTTGGCATCCTCGGCCAGCAGTATTATGGCCGCTACAAGTGTGTCCACGTGTGACCTAACCTGACATATTCCGTTGTAACTTGTGCAGCCCTTCAGGCCGCGGCATCCCAGATATTGCCGCGCAAGCGATGTTAATCCCGTTTGTCCACAGAGGACAGGAGACAATGGTGGAAGGAACAAGCTGCTCAGCGCCAGTACGTCTCTCCTTCCTCTCCCTCTCTGCGCCGTCCATCCTCGAGCGTCGCGCCGACCGCTAAAGTACAGGTCGTGGCGGGAATTATCTCCCTACTTAATGACTACCGACTTTCGCAAGGCAAGCGTCAGCTCGGCTTTCTGAACCCCTGGCTTTATGGTGGTGGCCTCAAGGGCTTCAACGACATCGTGTCTGGCTCGAACCCGGGTTGCAATACCAATGGATTCTCCGCCATCGTCGGATGGGACCCTGTACGTCCCGCCGGTCTTGTGTCTATTCGTTTCGTCGTTTACTGACGCTGGGCCCCGTAGGTGACAGGTCTTGGGACGCCTGACTTCTTGCGACTAATGAACTTAATGCGCACACTCGATCTGGGTTCTTCAAACCCACCAGAATAACTAGTCAGAGATTTCCCGAGTTATACGCCGTCACGTATGCGCCGTGACACTATTTGTAGACCAAATTTGTCAAGCAATTTGTTGCCAATGGCTCGAGTTACCGTGAATCCATGTTTGGTTATATCGGATCATTCGGATGCAAGATGCAAGGCTGACACAGCAGTTGACCCTGATGTGGTTCACGAAGGATTCAATTACCCTAAGCAAGTGACTATGTTAAAACCAGGAGTCCCTTAGCGGTAGGGATTACCACGGGTTGGCAAAACCCGCACAGGTAGCGGGTAAGGGTTTGCCAGGTATGGGTCAGGGTAGCCGTTTCCCAACCTGTGCGAAACCCGTACCCGTAGCGTGGGTATCCACAGGTTTCCCAACTTGTGCATCACTCCCAAACCCTTTCTTTTCACCCAAGTTTTCACCAATTTCTTTGGCTTAGCTGGCTCATTCTCACGATGTGGTGCCACATTGCTATCGATTCTTGCACTTTCCCGGGCCCCCCGCGCCTCGTGCCGTCCTTTGTCTATCCCTGTCTTTCATCGCATCGCCCATCCCTTTCAACCTTCGGCTGTCTCCAGCCACCCTCAAGACGCCATCAGAGATCGCGTGGATCGTTGCGCTCGTCGTCGGACTTGGAGGATGGTATTGTCGTGCGTCATCGTATCTCGTTCCCTTTTGTTTGTATAGCCTCTTTCCGTCGCTTCCTTTTACCTAGATGTTCGTTGTTCGCCTGACTCGTGTCCGCGCCCATCTCCCTTTGACTCGCTTGTGTCCGTTCGCTCTCGCCCTGTCCATCGTACCTTACCCCCATTACTACCTACTTGTCTGGGTAGCTATTGTTCTGCATGTATATAACCTCGCTCCATTGACTCGCAAATATCAGTCTGGTGTCGTGTTTCCCCCTTTCCGTCTCGTCTGCCTCTGCGTGATCTCGATTCGAGTCAGGCCCGCCGCTCGGGCACTCTTACTCAGTTCACTCGTCGTCGCCTCGCCTCATCTCGCCGCCTCGGACAGCATCGTCTCTCGTCTTGCTCTCGCCTCGCCCATCCAGACTCGTTCCCGCCTTCGCCCGTTCGCGATTGCACCAGCTGTCGCCGTCGCGACCGCTTCGGACTCGGCTCCTCTGTCCTCTCATCTGTAACCCCTGCGGATCCCCTCCGCCTTCGAACTCACATGGACCCGGCTCCGTATAAAGACCACCGACTACCTGTTTTCGTTGCACAATCACAATGGCAATTGGCAACCCCCTAGGGCACTCGTAGACTAGCCACGCGTCCCTGCACCTCAACTGTCTTTGTTCGGAGTAGCGGCAGCTCCGTCATATCAAGTTGACCGAGTTGACCGAACTGACCGAATGAGTGCAAGTGACCGAACAAGACCGCCGAACAAGACCGGATTGACTAAGTAGCAAAGGCCGCGCGTACAGGTGCGCGGCGGATGTTCTGCGCGAAGGGGAAGCCCGTCATCGCCGAGGCCAATTAAGTATTATTGAGGTAGCGAATAGCGGTGTAGGTGACAGAAAAGACCCAAAAAAAGGAAAGCAACCTAGTTCCGAAGACAGTCCACCCGCAAGTAAGACTCTCGGAGATCCCCTCGTTGCCCCCTCGTCCCTCCTCCAACTTGTCGCCCTTGATAAACAGCCCCTCCGGACATGGGCCGAGCTCGAATTCGGGGTACAGCCGAAAGAGGACGGCCCCGTCGGCGTGGACAACGATGCGCGAGTGCAGCATCGCCGTGAAGGTCCCGAATTCTACCACCTCGTCGCTCTGCCCGCCTCCCAACACCGCCTTCTCGTAGATGTCGCGCAGGGTGGCTAGTGCATAGCAGGGGTAACCGGTAACACTGTGGTATTTTTGTTGCAGCAATAACAACTTGAATATACCTATCCATGAAAAGTCCCATATGCGGCGGCGGCATATGATATGCCCAACTCTTTCACACGTGTGGGCGGTTACTCTATTGCTTATATAGTTGACTGGTGAATATCATAGGCGACTGGTAACCACATCTTGTACCCATTTCTCACGCCGTGTACTGTTCAACTGCCTGAGCCTGCGGGCAGAAGCGCTGAAGGACAACTGGATTTGTTCTCACTACTCTCACCACTGTACCAGTAGTCAGTCGCTCCATTTTTCTCAGATCTAGAGTCGCCCGGCATTTTCAACCACTTCTAGAGATGAACTTCACCTACTTCCAACTTTTTGCCGCGTCCCTGCTTTCGGTGGTCACGTACCTATTATTACAGAGACGGCGACGGCCATCGCTACCTTTCCCTCCCGGTCCCAAGGGCCTACCGCTGATTGGGAACCTACGTGACCTACCCAACGAACCTGGATCATGGCTTAAATACGAAAAGTTGGGACGGGATATCGGTAAGCAAATGGTGGTCTCCTTGTTGCAGCTGCACTTCATCGATCTATGCTTAGGGTCTGATATCCTCCATCTGGAACTTTTTGGGATGCATTTGGTCGTCTTGAACTCCGAGAAGGCTTCAAATGATCTGCTTGAGAAGCGGTCATCCATATACTCTGACAGGTATGTGCATGTCATGTCAAATGTACTGTACCCAACCTATCGCATTTAAGACCTCAATTAAAGACTCTGACCGAATTGTGAGAAGATTGTGATACCGGAAACAAAGCCGTCGCTGACGATGTGCGCAGGCTTGACTTGGGAAGTTGGTCGCTCAGTTTCTTTCCGTATGGGAGCAAATGGAGGGACTGGACCAAAGCATTATATGTTCACTTGCAGCCAGCCGGGGTTCATCGATACCACCCGGTCCAAGTGAAGGCTGCTCGACAACTGCTGTCCAACCTACTTGATACTCCGCAAGACTTCTTGAGACACATCCGCCAGTGCGTCATCTGGCTCTTAGGCTGGCCCTCGCGATATTCCTAAATGAATCCCACTAGGATGGTCGGCCAGGTCGCTCTAACGATAGCTTATGGCTTTGATGTGGACCCACGAGATGACCCAAATATCGCACGGACGGACGACGCCCTCCAAGGCATATCTGTAGCCCAAAGCAGGGGTAACATATTCAACTTTGTTCCGTTCCGTACGCCATATTTTTGCTCTGGGTGAGAGAGTGATGGATGACCCCGAGCTCCTTGGGACAGTAATCCACTTTCCGTGGTGGTTCCCTGGTATTAGCTTTAAAAAGGATGCCAACATATACAAGCGCAAGCTAGAACAGTCCCGTGATATACCATACGAGGCTGTGAAGAGGGCATTGGTGCGCATTGTTCTACAACTCCCATCCAAGTTCAACTGTTTTTCTTAACAGCCGATCAGGAGGAAAACAGGGCGGCGCCTTCCATCGCGGCATCAATGATCGCTGACTTTTCTGAAAAATCAACACCGGAAGCGATATTTATGGCGAGAGGACTGCCACACAATATATATGCTGGTGAGATATTATTTCGTGTGTCAATTACGAACGCTAACGTTCCTGGTTGACCCATTTGAGGGGGGATCGATACGGTCTGCTAGATCCCTTTTGGACCTTGCTACAATCTGAATGCTTTCTTCAGACCACTGCGGCGATTCAATCCTTCGTGCTTGCGATGGTGCTCTACCCAGAGGTGCAAAGGCGCGCTCAAGAGGAGATAGACTCAGTCTTGGGCCATGGTCACCTCCCCGAGTTTGGGGATCAAGATGCGCTGCCGTACCTCAAAGCCGTACTGTACGAAGTATTACGATGGAACCCTCTTGCCCCCCTTGGTTAGATCAATGTCACCCTTTCGTAATGTGCTCACGAGTTATCATGATCCCAGGTGTCCCGCACCTTCTGACCGAGAATGACGTCTATAATGGCTACTTCATCCCCGCTGGGAGCATGATCTTCTTCAACTCTTGGTAAGCTCAAACCCTCCTCCCCGCCGGCGTCGGTGACACTGTAGCCATCCATACGCTCTCAGGGCAATCTTGCACGACCCAACAACCTACCCAGAACCCTCGAAATTCAAGCCAGAGCGCTTCCTCGATCCCGCCGCGCGCGCACCGCTCCCGGATGCCACGTTCGGCTTTGGCCGCCGCATATGTCCGGGCCGTTTCCTCGCATTGGATTCGGTGTGGATAACAATAGCGAGCATGCTCGCTGCGTTCGAGTTCCTTCCTGGAATAGACGCCGGCGGCCGCCCCGCTCCGCCTGCGGAGGAGTTCATCTTCCTGCTCGCCTCGTGAGTTCTCAGCCCACTTGCATGCATGTCTTCCCCCCTTCCTTTGCCTGGACACTTGTTGCGCTGTTGCGTGTTGCGCTGACTAGGGTGATGCCGGCGCTTGTCGTGCGCTTCGCACCAATTTTGCAGCGGCCCGAAGCCGTTTAAATGCACAATCAAACCGCGGTCGTCGACCGCGAGGGAAGCGGTGCTCGCCGCGCTTCATGACTGAATCGCCCCTTGTTCTTCATTTGGTTCCATCTTTGGGGTATTAGAAACCCTATGAGCGTTGTCGATTGGTTTTCCGTCTATTTGCTGTATGACCTTGGCTTAACTACCGCTTTGTACCGCTTGTATGCATCTCCATTCTTGTACGTGATAATACTATTGACATCCGTGTCTATTCGACGATGCCTTGGCTGTGGATTCTTAAAACCCCAATTCTATGTTTCTGGGTGCTGACAGTTGAGGAATTTCTGCAGAGAAGACCTTGGAGCATAGGGAGCATTGAAATAGCTGATATTGATTGTCCCGTCCGACAGGTCACGAACGTTACACCTATAACTCCAAAAAAGTTCCACAGATTGCCTGACCCATTCAGACGTGTGACCCAGGCTGTCTGGACCCGTCGCTCAGTCATTGGTCTGTTTCAAGCTAGGATGGTCGAAGTCTAAGTATGGCGAACAGTTTCTGGAGTTGATAGCTCTGGATTTCCGGTCTGAGGGTTGGACACGGATGGGAACTTGAACGATGTACAGCTTACACAATCGTTGTGTGAGGACGAAAAATGGGTAAGCGCGGTTTACTTAGCGAATGAGCGTCATGGTCGTCTATCTGAACGGAGCCCCTGAGTGAGACAAGAATAACCCAGGTTTTCGTGAACAGGCCGCCTGGAACAAACGAGTTAGCAGTGTCATATCAGGCCTCTCAGCAAGAAGATACCCCACACATAGCATCTAGAGTCACGCTACTGGGCTAAAAAGCTATTCTGCAGCTCGCGTCGTTCTTCGCTTGGTTCATGGGTCTTCGGTGACCGGTGACCAATCAACGATCTCAACCACGATCCAGCTCATGATGCTCAACCACCAAGCGACCAATCACTGGAGCAAAGACAGAACGTGAACCAATCTTCTCCCTGCAGAGATACATTGTACGATGTGTTGAGCGCCAGACTATTGACTTTTCTCCTCACCACCCCAGTGTCCTGTCCCTCGCAGGCCCCACAAAAGGGAAAGATGTTGGATGTCTGCGAATGGTGGGACTTCGTGTGCCTCTCACCGCAGGACGGACGAGGGTTCGGAGAGATAAAGTGAGGGAGCGAGATCCCCGAGCAACCAACCGACCAGACTCCAGTCGGCGCGAGTACAATCGCTTGACGACCATCCATGCATCCTAGACCACAGCAGAGACGACGTTTTCGCCCACCACCGTGACGCATACGTCAAGTTTTCCCCTACTCCTCCTTTGTCACCACCGAACCAAACCAGACAATGCCGTTTCAACTTTCAAGGCATGCAAGCACGACGGAGATAGTGAGATACTGTAGTAGAGCTTATCACCACCCTCCTTCAAGTTGGACTCGGAGGGGATCGTACGTTACGTGGTCCTTCCCTGCTCTAGCGCACTACCAACTGAAAGCGGCCCAAATCAGCATAGCGTCGTGACAGCAGCTCTTTTTCCTATTTCTTACCCGCTTCTACAACGAAAATATAGCCCCGCACGTCGTACCACATGGTATCCTACTTACAGCACCACCAGTTGACCGCACAGCCTGTGTGACGAGAGGTCGGAGGGAAGAGCAATGTCAGTAATCAAGTGGAAAGCGGTAACCGGTAACCCGTGAACGGGTTATGAGCGTCTGAGGTCTTTGGTCACACAGTGGGGGCTGTGTAGTGGTTGTGTTCGGCGAACGACTTCGCTCTTCCCATCGGGCCATCTCTCCTTTAAGGGCTTAATACTATCCACTCATAACCAACGAACACCTTTCAATGCCTCATAGTCCGAGCCCCTTCGCATCTTCCTCTTCTTCGTCCAATTTCCAATCCATCGTCAATGCCGCCCTGAAATCGTACGAGAAGCAAACAAAGAAAGACCTTCTCGCGCATCCACTAGCAGCCCAGTTGCAATCCTGTAACACTCCGAGTGACATCCTCACCGTACTTAAAGACCAGGTACACGAGTTTGGCCTGTCCCACAGTGGTGAAGGGATACAAGCAAGGTGGCTTATCTCCACCGTGAATGTCCTCTATGCATTTTCCAGCACACTTGGAGAAGGTGTCGGACTGGTGGGTCTCAGGATTCTGGACGTCTATGATCCACTCTCTGATCTATTATTTATCAGGTCTTCTCGCCGGCCAAAGTAATATTCGCTGGTTTTGGTATCCTTCTGTTGGTTAGTATCACTCAGAGACCCTGGTTACTGGAAAGCTGACAGGAGCCTCATAGGCGGCAAAGGACGTCGCCGGTAGCCAAGACGCGCTCGTCGACCTTTTCGAGCGCATAGAAAACTTCTTCAGACGGCTTGAGACGTACACCGATGTTCCGCCGACTGAGGCTATGTTGGACATAATCATGAAAATAATGGTGGAAGTGCTGACCATCCTGGCCCTCGCGACAAAAGAAATTAGACAGGGTCGAGCAAGTGAGTCTAATTGGCCCCTGCTGATATGTTGATTTGGACCCATCCAAACACATAGAGAAATACCTAAAGAAACTGGCTGGAAGGACTGACATCGAGGACGCCCTGAAAAGGCTCGACAATTTGACGCAAGAAGAGGCTCGGATGGCGATTGCGCAAGTACTTAGGCTCGTGCACGGCATCGATTTCAAGGTGAAAACTGTCATTGAAGGTGCGCAAGTGTGTTCAGCTCATCATCATTACTACCTCAAACCTGAATGAGACTAGATAGTAACGAGGCGAGGGCGACTTCAAAGGAAGTAAAAGTATTGATGCTGCGAACGGGAAACAACGTTGATGACGTGATGTGTCCGTGGTTTCCTAATGTTTTTACTGGGGACTCATTCCTATGACAGCAACCCAACGGCAACAGGAACTACGGGGATGGCTTTCTCCTCCTGACCCATCCACAAATCAGAATATTGCGTCCTCTTTTCAACACAAAGGTTCGGCGGGGTGGTTCTTTCG
This sequence comes from Lactarius sanguifluus, assembly GCA_021527775.1. Classification (NCBI taxonomy): domain Eukaryota; kingdom Fungi; phylum Basidiomycota; class Agaricomycetes; order Russulales; family Russulaceae; genus Lactarius; species Lactarius sanguifluus. The sequence goes on along the minus strand of JAKEYF010000220.1, from coordinate 38,895 downwards.
AGGGAGTACCTTTGAGGAATGGCAGTCCACGGGGTCCCTCTTATGGATCCACGGAAAGCGTACGTCTCTCAAGCGTTCGCTATTCCACTCCTGATACATTTTCATTTCCGAAGCGGGCTCAGGGAAAAGTGTCCTGTGGTTCGACTTGTCCTGCTTTCGTCGAGGCTTATATCCTTGACTAGTTCTTCAATCATCCGGGAGATCACGTCCCTGTGCGAAGCTAATTTCGCTACCACGGCCTATTTCTACTTCGATTTTAGGGATACCGATAAGCAAAATCGCCACAACCTCCTCTTATCGCTTGTTACCCAACTTTCTACTCGTTCCACTCCTTGTTGCGACGTCCTCTCCCGTTTTTACAGGGCTCACGAAGATGGCGCGCGACAGCCCAGCGATGACGTTTTGAAGCACTGCCTCACGGAAATGCTCTCACTCCCGACCCGCAAACCAATCTACATTGTCCTGGATGCGCTCGACGAATGTCCCAATACGCATGGACTACCATCCCCGCGAGAGCAGGTGCTTGAGCTCGTGAAGGACCTCGTCGAACTTTCCTTGACAGATCTTCGTATATGTATCACCAGTCGCCCAGAGATCGACATCCGGACTGTCCTTGAGCCTTTGACGTCTCTCCGCGTGTCACTGCACGACCAAAATGGGCAAAACGAAGACATTATTGAGTACGTGAACTTTGTGGTGAACACGGACCAAAGGATGCGGACATGGCGAGAAGACAACAAGAAGATGGTTATCGAGACGCTGTGTGAAAGAGCCGACGGAATGCAAGTGGTCGTACAATCTACCCGTCTCTTTACTGATGATGTCACATAGGTTCCGATGGGTTTACTGCCATTTGGAGACGCTGCGGTATTGTTTACCATCAAGTATCCGGCGATTCCTTGACGAATTACCTGAAACTCTTGACGAAACGTATGAGCGGATATTAAAGGACATTAATAGGACTAACAGAAGCAATGCCCGCCGTCTATTGCAATGCCTCACGGTAGCAAGGAGGCCGCTCCGTCTACAAGAGCTTGCAGAAATACTCGCGTTCGACTTTGAAGGCGCTCAGGGTGGGATCCCGAAACTGAACACGGACTGGCGGTGGGGGGACGACGAACAAGCTGTGCTGTCCACGTGTTCGAGCTTGATTGTCGTCGCCGTGGACGATACTGGTTCCCGTGTGGTTCAATTTTCACATTTTTCGGTGAAAGAGTTCCTGACCTCACAACGCCTGGCGAGTTCGATCGACTCGGACGTCTCGCGGCATCACGTCACCCTCGAGGTCGCACACACCATCCTTGCGCGGTCCTGCCTTGGGGTCCTACTCTGTTTGGATGAACATGCTGACAAGAAGAGTGTTAAAAGCTTCCCTCTCGTGGGGTATGCGGCTCGACACTGGGTAGACCACGCGCAATTCAAGAATGTTTCGTCGCGTGTACGGGATGGGATGGAAGTTCTGTTTGACTCATCGAAGCCACATTTCGCGGCATGGCTCCGAGTGCATTACATAGACGGGTACTGGGACGGCCTCTCGTACTCCCCCCTCGTGCGGCCTCCTGGCCCCCTATACTATGCCGCACTTTATGGATTCTATGACCTGGCAGCTCACCTCATTGCCAAGCGTCCGGAACAAGTAAACGCAATTGGCGGTCATATCCTGAACCCGCTCCTCGCGGCGCTGCACAGAAAACACTTTCACATTGCAGACTTACTCTACCGCCACGGCGCAGTCGTGGATATTATTGGCCTGTGGGAGAGGACTCCGCTACACGCAGCGTCAGCGCACGAGACCATCGATACCGTACGGTGGCTGCTCAATCACGGCGCCAATGCAAATTCCCGGCAGGACGACCACTGGACGCCACTGCACCTGACGGCGTGGAAAGGACGGCTCGACATAGCGCAAGTGTTGCTCGAGCGCAATGCGGACATCCATTCCCGCACTGACGACGGCCGCGTTCCCTTACACATGGCCTCGGAATTCGGTCATCCAGACGTCGTGCGGTTATTGCTGGAGTACGGGGCGGATGCGGACGCATGTGACAACGAACGCTCGACGCCGTTGCATCTGGCGTCGTCGAATGGGAGGATCGAGGTCGTACGCGTGCTGCTCGAACACGGTGCGAACTTGGGCGCCGAAGACGTCGGTGGACTGACCCCATTCCAGATTGCGTCGTTTTGCGGACGCGAGGAGGTCACGCGATTGCTGACGGAGCGTTAGACGCCAGGTGCAAGACGAAGGAGATATGCGCGCAATTCTACAGGTTGTTGGAGGATAGGATTTTCGCATACTTGCTTGTATGGTAGCTGTACTGATAACGCAACCTGGCTTGTGTAATACTACGATAGCCTGTGTAAACCCCTCGGAGTCAGAGAGAGACACTTGTATCACAAAGCCCTGAAGCGCATCTGATGCAGGTTGTGGACAATTAAAATGAACGCTGTAGCTATATTCTGCATGCCTTCGGTGGATGCGTAATGCACTATATATATTATACTCACACAGTAGTAAGTTACCACACACCCAAGGAAAATTTTCAATTATTGGTGCACAAAACCTGGAGAGACGGGAAGAGAAATACAACAACTAGAAAAAGTGTAGGAAAAGAAATCCCCAAACGGTTGGGGGAGACAGGCATATATAGGTAGGTTTACATCATATGGTAGGTATTTGTGCGGCGTTGGGGGTCTCGTAGATTCGTAATAGAGTGGAGGTAGTATAATAACGGGGCCGAGTGAGCGGTAACCGGTAACCCGACGAAGATGTCGTCGGTGAGTTGAAGAGGAAGCGCGCGGGGGGGGTTGTTGGTAGTGAACGGGACAAGCCTGGAGTGCCCGCATCCGTGCGGCCCACCATGGAGGTTGGGCAGCCCGCCCCGGGCCGCTCAGGCGCGCAAAGGGAAAAAAGGAAAAATTTACTCGACTAGCGCCGTCAACTACTAGGCTGCTGCACGCTCGCGCGGCGCGTTTTGCGGAGCACCGCCGTGTTCACCGTGCTCGCACCACCATGCCTCGCACCAGCCGCCGCCGACGCATCCGCCGCGCCAGAACGGCCTTTCCGCGACGTGGGGAGCGTGCGGCTGCGGACGATGCCGGGCGGTGCCGCGACGGACGACTGTGACTGCGGCTGCGGGGTGTCCCTGGATGCCCCGGTGGGGGCATGTCTCGCACGCTCGTCTGCGGTGCGCTGGTGGCGCTGGATGATGCGCCAGCCGTCTGGGCCCTCGCCGTCGCTCACGCTCGTGCGTGCGCCGGCGTCGTAGGGCGGTGTGAAGGAGCGGGAGGGGGTCGGGGGGAACGTGGGTGGTGGAGGGGTGTCGAGCATGAACCAGTCTTGGTGGGCGATGAGGAACTCGAGCACGTCTTGGCTTAGCTGGTGCTCGGAGGGCGTGAGCTCGTGCTCTGGGTGCGACATTAGCCCCGGGCGGAAGATCACGGCGAGATCTGTGGAGTCGTAGTGAAGGAGAGCCAAGGAAACGGTCAAGGAGAGAATGCATACTTTGTGCGGTCATCAGGTTTTTATCGGATTTGCGGGCAAAGACGGAGAGGAGGTCGAGGACGTAGAGGAGGAGATATTGGTTTGCGTGGGGCATCGAGTGGATGAGTCGTTTGTATGTCGAGATGACCACTTCTTGATTGTACGGCCTTTTCGCTGTAACCAATGAGGAAAAGACTCGCTCCCCTGCTCCACAGAACACATACCGATCGCTTCTCGGAACTACGTCAGATTGACAAAAACGGAAACACGGGTCAAAAGAGTGGAGAGCAAAGATAAGAGCCGGCGCGTACAGGAAAATAGAGGACATATGGTATGACGGGCTCCTAAGTCACAAACACGCGCATGTTAGCAGCGCGCACGCGCGCTCATAAGTGTCGGGCCACGCACAGGCATAAGAGTGAGGTAGCGGCGAAAGACGCTCGCGACGTCATGCGTCGTGTAGTTCTCAGCTTTCCAGTCGAGCGACTTGCCGTACTGTGCCGACGGGTTTAAGTAAGGAGGGGGGTGTGTGTGGCGAAAGACACGCACTCGGGGTGGAGTTTCGAAGATGGCTTGGAGCTCGCGCATGCGCTTGTTGGAGCCATTCACCCGAAACGTGCCCTCGATTTCGGTCGCTGCACAGTTGGGAAAAAGCCCCCCGAGTCAACGATCTCTCCCCGGAATCGACACAAAGGAGCTCCCGCTCACCGTTCTCCTTCAAGAACAAACCACTGCATACGCCGCCACAAAAATCCGACACGACGTCAGCACGACACAATAAAAAAAAGTGTGGGGAAAAAAAAGCGAAATAACGAGCGACGCACCATTTGGCCACGACAACGGGAATATAACCCCAGACATACAACTTCCCATTCGCGTCCGCCGTCGATATCTGCACGTTCGCATACTTGAGGCTCTCCTTCAACGGACGCCCGAACACCGCGCCCGCCGGCGGCGGCACGTATTCATGGGGCTGCGTCTGCGAGCGCGGGTGGGAATGCGGGTACGAGTGGGCATGTGGCGGCGACGGGCGTACCTTCTGCGCGGTGGTGAACTGCTGCCACCACGTGCGCAGGCCGGCCTTGGTGTCACGATGATGATCTCGGTGCTCAGTAGTAGCCATACCCGGCGACCGCTGCTGCTGTAGTTGTTGTTCTGATCGTCGTTGTAATGGAGGGGGCGGGTGATGGAAAGAGGGAATGGAAGACGTGGTGGTGGCGGTGAAAGGTCTGCGTAGTGGAGGGGGCTGCGGAACGGGCGCTGGTGCAGGTGCAGGTGCAAAAGTGGGTACGGGGCCAAATTTGGGGCCGCGTTGGATGACGGGTCTCGAGGAGGCGGTGCTACTGGGGATTTGGATTCGGTCCCGTTCAGTCTCGGGCGTGCTCGTTCGCGATCTTGCGCGCGGTCGGGGGTAGGTATGTGGGTAGGTATGTGTAGGCGTGTGCGTGTGCGTGTGCGCGTGTTCGTGGGTGTGCCGCCGTGGTGAACGGTACGTTAGGTCACGTTCCGGCTCGGGCTCGGGTGTAAGCTCAAATGCCCGACGGTCGTGAGTCGGGATGTGTGGTGGCTGTGGTTGTGGTTGCTGTTGTTGTTGCTGGCGTTGCTTGCGACGCCAAGGGAAACGGGTGAACGGCAGATGGAGACGGCGCTTTGTATCTGTTGTGCTCAAGGAGGCGGCCAGTGCGGGACAAGGACTCAAGTTTGTTCGGATAAGGTTTGTATGAAAGAACGAAAGAAGAGAAGCTGTGCAGCTACTTTGTGACAGTGGTTGTGAGGGGGTGATTGAGTATTAAGGACCACTCGTGGGCAAGAAAATGCGTTATTTGGCAAGAATTGACAAATGAGTGACAAGAACGTGGCGTCAATACAAATCGAGAGGGCAATGTCCAATCGTCCAACGAGAACAAAACACAAAAACAAAACTACGAGAAGGTATCAAGAGATAGTTCAAAGGTCCGAGGATAAATCTATCAGTTGCAGGTCGGGATGGTGATGTCCTTGAGGGTTTTACTTGACAGGATTTTAAATTAATAGGGACAAAAAGAGGAAAATGAACTTACTTTGACGTGAAAAGGCCCCACCAGCCTTCTACGCCACCGAATTGTTGATCCTGCGGACGCGATCAGACCGAGTTTCTAAATATAAACGGATCCACCGACCTTCCAAACCTCGTCAGAGAACTCAAAGTAGAAATAGCCTGTCCCATTCTTGTTCGCTTGACACACAAACGTATCCAAGAACGTTTGCAGATTGGCGATGGATGCCGTTGACGGCCCATTGCTCTCATTCCCCGCGTCCGATGATTGCTGCGCCGTGTCAGTTCATGAATTCCATTGCTGACTAAATCCAGCTCTTACCGTTGGCCAGCCGGTTTCGGCGATGTACATCGTCGGATGGTTGCTCAGCGCCGCTGCCGGTTGCGCGTTTTGCTCCTGGAAGAATTCGTTCGTCCAGGCCGCCGACTGCTCGACGGACACGTTGGCGAACCAAGCGTGCACGTTGGACATCTGACCAAAAACATGTCATTTACTGGGGCGCAGACACCCAAACATCCAACACCCACGCCATATTCGACGGCTCCGAGTACCTCGGTGTTGAAGTACGCGCCAGCATCTGCGGTTCCGACCGGAATGTGCTTTGGCAAGTTCAGCGAGTTGAGTGTGGAAATGGTATCGCTGATGTTCGTAATCAACATCTGCCCGCCTTGGTTTCCAACGGCACTGTTCGGGTCTGTCGCTCCATTCGCGTTCAAGTAACTAAATGGTCTTAGTACATTCGAAGTACGAAATAAATGCTACTCACTTGAGCATCCACTCATTACCAACGGTGATGCCCGCAATGTGATCGGTGCCGTACGTCTTGATCGCGTCGATGATCAGGTCACGCTGGCGTGTGTACGCCGCACCTCCGTCGGTCGGAATAGGATAGTTGCCCAAGTAGACGGAAAGATCCACCTTCGTTTGCTTAATCGCCTCGAGCTGCGGACACGTCAACGTGTGCAGAAAAAGATGCGCGATCAACCTTACCACAAGGGCAGACTGGTTACAATCAGCGCCGTACAAGCGGATGCGCTGGAAAATGAGCGGCCCGTTAGCTTAGTTGGACAAGTGTGAGAGACGGGGTTAAAGAGGTATTGCTTACGGTGGTGAGTTGTGAAATCAGCTTCCAAAATGTCAGCATATAGCCTCATCGGGACAATACTCGAAGCATACCTGGATGTCAGTGATAACATCACCTGTAGATTCCAGTCAATCTCGGGAGATAAGAGACCAACAGACAACGCACTGAGCGCGTTGCCACAGTTGGGGAGCTGTGAGCCGGCAGGGGTATATGCGAGTCCATAAAGGCTCTGCTTGAGTCGCGAGTCCTTGACGAACGTGCTGGGGTCATTGGGGTCCGTCTGTGGGACGGCCGAGCTGTTTGAGCCGCTACTATTACTTGTGGAGGAACGGTTGCTCGTGTTGCCATTCTTGCGCGAGACGGCAACACCTACGCCAGTGCCAATCCCAATAATAGCAAGGAGAGCAACGACCGACCCCCAGATCTACGATGTGGTGGCTCAGGTTGGAAACGGGTGACAGAATGGGAAGAAAAACGCACTATCCACTTGCGGCGGCCAGTACCAGAGCCAGTGCCGTACTTTTCCTGCCACTGGAAGGGCTGTACGGGGTCTTCCATGTTGCGATATGCCGATGCCATGGGTATTGGTGTTGCTGCGATGTCCTGTCCTGAGTCGGTGCTAGTGGGGAGTGTATATGCGCCGCGGGAAGCCGAGTCTGGTGCAGTGAGCGTTGGAGCTGAAGAAACTGGATATTGCGAGGAAAGCCTATGCGGTGGCTAAGGACGACGGACGACGTTGGCCAAACGCAACGCCGAGTTGGAAGTGAATGGAGGAGAGAAGAAAGAAAGAGGTGAGCACCAACGAAGCTAAAGTTAAAACGAACTAGTCGCCGCGCTCGTCGCTTACCGGAATGGCAGATGCGTCGAAAAAGTCCATGTTATCGGGGTTTGAATGCCCTGGCGCGTCTCTATAGGGTTGTTGAAAGCTAGCCTGTGAGCCAGTTGGTTCTGGGGTTCCGAATGGGTCGCGAGGGTATGCCATGACGAGGTATGCAGGAGACGAGCAACTGGGGAGAACGATGGGTGTTGGCCCTGCCACGCCACTTGTGGTGCACAGCCGTTGCCCTGTTGAACTTGGCGGACCTGTCCAATCACAATCACTATATTTATTTATCTATGTTACGCCCATGCCAGCTGACAAAAAAGGCGGTCTCAGTTGAGCGGGCAAAGGTCATTAGAGTTGTTGGCTGACCGTGAGGAGTGCTGACTCGCGGGTTACATGTGAAAGTCCGGTCTCCGGCTCAAGCGTGAATGCCACTCAGACAACTCGCTCTCAACAGTCCTTCACTTCTCTCTAATGCCTACGGCGACGATTACCACGTCGCCAACAGTCCCTTCTACATCGTTTATTCCCTTAAAAGCAGCAGCTATCACCGTACCATTGCCTCAACTCGCCACTATCAACACACCATCACCGTCCTCACCACAACAATATAACGCAGCAGCTACCCTGCGCCCGCTCTACGCCCGTGCCGTCCGCGCATTCCTCCATCGCGATGTCGTCCTCACCCATTCACTCCTGACCTCCGCATTCGCCCTCCTCACCCCGCCTTCTACCAGCGCGCTCGACTCCCTCTCCGAACACCGGCGCAAGTGGGACGTCCTCCGTATCACTCTCGATGTCACAGTCTATACATCACCGCCTGCAGACACGGCGAGCGTACCAGCAACGCTGCGCTCGAATGCATTACTTTCCGGCGCCGCGCTCCTCGCCACACTCCACTCGCGCTCCGTCCGCCTCTTTGCCCCAGCGGACAGCCCCGCCCCTAACCCCGCCTTCCTCCCCGCTCAGGTGCTCGTTACACTCGCCCTTTCCAGTGCCAAGATTGGTTGTCCCTCCGCGGGCCGCGGGATCATCGAGGAGTGGCTGGCGTGCAGGCTTCCTCCCGCGCGCCCCGAGGACGGCTACGAGAAAGTGCTCGAGGTGTACTGTCTGAGCATTCTCCCCGCGCTCGGAGATTGGGCGTATGCGCGGCAGTTCCTCCAGTACGAGACGGAGCTCCCCGCCCAGAGCAGAGAGGTACGCGCTCGCTGCCACCCGCAGTATCAGTCACTTACTGACTGGCCCCGTGCTCGCAGCGTCTCACCGCGTCCCTTGCGTCCCTGCACGAGCAGCACCTCGCATCCCTCGTCCAGAAACCTGATGTCGACCCACCAATAACACCAACATCGGCATCAGCGCCCGTGCCACAGACCTCTTCTCTACACCCGCCCACCATCACAGAACCTTCTTCAGCCGTGACGCCGACCCCCTCGCGCCCGTCCTCCCCAACACCTTCTAGCTCCTCCGCCTCCAGCAACTCAACGCACACCGCCGTGCCCGCAAACCCGCTCCGGCGCACACCGCCCTCAGGCGCGAAGCACGCACACGCGTTGGTCCCGCTCACGTCGACCCCGTCCACCGCGACGCTCACTCCCGACACTTACCGCGCCGCCAGCCGTGCGCGCCGCAGCATGACGCCCCCCGCCGCGGCGGAACGCCATGCGGGCAGCTCGTCGTGGCATGCGCTCCTCACGCGCCGCGGCGCCGCGTCGGCCTCATCGAGGCTCGAGGCGCTCCGCCCGTACCTCCGCCACGCGCCCATCTTCATTATATGCGTCGTGTTGCCCGCGCTCGCAGTGCTCGTGCGCTTCTTCCGTCGCAGACACAAGGCCACCGCTGCGGTGGCGGCCGCAGGTGCTGGTGCCGAAGTAGTTGGTGCGAGGACTAAGGCGGTGGAAGACGTGCGGCGGCGGTTGAGCGGTGTACAGGGCGGGCGGGGGCTGCTGAGCGCGGTGTGGGACGAAGCGGTGAGGGCCGTCTGGGATACCGTCGTGATGGGCGGTCGCGGACTGGTATGATGGCGGTTAGTAGTGCAGAAAGAAAGAGTCCGTTCTAGCTTGTACATCGATTCTTTGATTTGTCTATCTAGTACGGCTGCCTACATACAAGCCTACTGTGCTCATTCTAACGTAGATATGTTATATATGATCTATTGAAACTCTGGATACATTTTTCACACGATGATAACATCATTCATGGGCGTGATCAGTTGCACGGATGCACGATACCAATAGGTGCGAACGCATGCAAGGAGATGGGGATGTAGAGGCTGGATGTATGCGTGGATAGACCTAGATCGCGCGCACAACATTATAGATAATCAGAATAACAGTACAAAAGGTGACTCAGATTTCCGACAGTATCGACACAGGCTACTCGAGACAAAGCATACCACCTCCAAAACGAAAGAAATGTCCGTCCACCAGCGACGCATTCCGCTCCTCCCATATTCTCCCGCGTCAATCATGGGCACCAGCCAAAGGGCGACGCCTCCGGACAAACGAGATACGGTTGTAATACGAAACAGGAACACGGCCGAAGTATGACAAGTTTGTCTAGGGGACTGGAACGCGGACAGAGAGGCTGGGAGCTGGCTCCGCCCGAACTTTGGTGTCCCCAGGGATTTGTTCTAACGAAAAGAGTTGACACGACGCCTTTGAGACGAGCAACTGTGTGATTACATCAGCTACTCTCACGGCCCGGGTTAAAAAAAAATTAACCCCATACAGTATTCCGAAATGTCCGAAACTGGTTAAGTGGGCTCTTACATTCGATACTTGCTTTCCCTTCCTCTGAACCCCCGCGCTATGACAATGACCACGACCTACAAGCCCCTCACCGCTGAACGTATCGAGGACATGACCTTAGGTGCATTCGGGAACCTAAGACCATCCGAGACCTTGAACCACCTCATTCGGTATCTTAGCACCTGGAGCGGCAGCGAGTACGATAGCCTTCTATCCCTCTTCTCAATGACTGCACTAACTGCGCTTCCATAACAGCAAACTGTTCATGGTACGGTTCCAAGCCGTTGTTTAGACCGGTCCCACAGCGCTGATTGTGGTTAAGCTCATCCAATATGGGGCAAAAGTGCTGATACCTATTCTGGAAGCACGAGCGCGCCTCCAACATCGCGCGGGCGTGCGCAGTCAGCCGACCAGTTCCATCGCTCCGAAGCTCGCAAAACTCGCGAGCACCATCGATAGCGCCCGCTCATTATGGGGTCTCTGGGGTACGTGCACCTCCGCCTTCTCCACCGTCCTCTCGCCCTCAAGGACCGGACCACCCACCAGGGATGCTGCCCATAGTCCAATGGCTCATCGCGCTCGAGCGCGCCCCGCCGCCCACGCGCCGCCTCCTCACCATCGAGCGCACACAAGGATGGTCCATGCTCGCCTTCTTCCCCCTCCAGCAGCTCTCCTTCCTCCGCACGAACGACCTCGTCCCCGCCGCGCTCCACCTCCCCACCCCCTCCGGCGGCAAGCCCCGCCGCGTGGCCATCCACGACGGCGCGGTCTCGCTGTGGTCGACGCGCCTCTGGATGACGTACGTCGTGCTCCAGCTCGCGCACCTCCGCGAGGACCGCGCGCTGCTCGTCAAGCGCCAACGTGCGCTCGAGAAGCTGAGCGCGCGCGAGAAACTGCAGCCGCAGGAGCGCGCTGAGCTTGCGCGGAGGTGGGACGCGTGGTACAACGAGCTCGCGGTCAACTTGAGCTATCTGCCCATGACGATCCATTGGTCAGCTCGCGCTCTCCCCTTTTCTGTGTGTTCACACCGCTTACGAAATTCCCGACGCAGGTCACTTGAGAAGGGCCTTTTCAGAAACGACGTCAGTTCATTCTTTTATGTCGTGCTTGCGTAGCTAGCTCACAAGCGCTTATTTTTTTTTATAGATTTGGGTCTCGCTGTTTGGCTTTGCGGCCGCGATTGCGTCCTTCCGTAGTGGGTGGAAAGCGACCGCCCTCCCACCACCACCGCCGCCCGCAGAGCCGTCTGGGGATGCGCCGGAGGTATCAGATATAACACTGGTGACGAACGACGCCGATTCGAGCCCTCATTAGACACGAATCCTCCGACCATACATACTCCTTACTGGCGCATCGGGACACCCACACCTCTGGAGGGTGGCGTTGTTCGTAGGCGCGACACGGTTGTTGTAGTATCGTTTCGGCTTGTCTTGTTTTACATGCGTATTTATTCTCGATAGACTCCGCATTTTTTTCCCTTTTCTGTCAATGGCATATGCGTATTATCGCATTTTAATTTGAGATCGATTTGACGTTGAATTTCCCATCCAACTTGGTCCCAGGGCACGTTCGTTCTGTATATAAACAGACAATACGAAACTAAGATACATGTCCTCACCAATCAAAGTACTGTACAGTAACGGTTCGCTTTGAACTTATGTTGGGTAGTATATCAATAGCACTCGCATAGAAAGGTCATCTGATAAGAATAAGCGAGCCAGAGATCAGGCGGCATTCACAAAAATTTCGACCCTATGGTGGGAAAAGGCAGTCCGTGCTTGAGTCCGTGATGAGGCGAGCCACAGGCGCAGAGCCGCTCCTGGGCTACTAAAACTATACAGTAGGACATTACGATGAAGGGGCACGAAGACGCGAAGTTTTAAAGCATCTCTGTATTAGTCTGTAAGTGAGTTGCCTATAAAGTAACTAGAACTTGAGCCCACCAGTGGGCCCCATCACATCCTTTGGATCAATAGCAGCTCTGATCCTACAAAGCCTCGCCACATTCTGACCTTGATTCTGACTGTAGATCTCCTCTAGCGGGGTACTGAACATCGCTCAATTCACATCTTGATCGTGCCAGTGCCTCAGGTGGCTCTCGGGAGCGCGGAAGCATCGCTGGCCCGAATTGGGGAGCTCTGCGCACGTTACCATATCCAGCCCTTCTAGCAGCTCACACAGAACCTCCTCCTGATTCTGGGCTTGGAAATGGGCAACCCCCGCTCATCAACAATACGTCGGGAGGGGAAGTATACCAGAGTGCCAACGCCGCTAGCATGAAACGGCGGATCGGTGATACAAAGTTCGCGAGTCCTCAACAAAAATGCAACCTTCGCTGCCTTTTTGAGCCTTTCGACGGCAGTATCTTCTCGCACGGGTCCAGGTCTGCATATCCTCCAGATCGCTCCCACGCAATCTTCCAGCAATCTTCCAGTCTGTATTTAACGTCACGTGGACCAACGCCTCGATCGATGGCCTGCGTTGCGCCAGGGGAAAGAAAGACGCGGTTCAGGCTATGGCGGTCGCGGTGAAATCGATGGTCCGGTGACAGCACTGCCAGGGAAGTTAAAGTTACAGCCATTTTCCAAAAAGTTTTCAAAATTGGGTAATGTCGGAAAATTCTTATGATATCATTTGTAAGGGTCCTATAATAAAGTTCGGGATTGTAAAACAATACAAGAAAAGGTTATATAATCAAACATAACCATAAGAGCTCCTTACAAAGTCCCATTTATACACTTGCTTAGATTCATTATAAATTTTGGGTGCCATTATAAACCCCTTCCCGAAATTTCTGACCTTATTAGGCTCGCGAGCGTAGAATGAGAATAAATGAGAATAACTACCCATCCGAAGTTATTGGTCATTCTTCGTTTTTGATTTCAAAAATATTTTGGAAAAAGCAAGTCGGCCTCGGCATTTCCACCGATGGGGATTCCCGAAATCCCGCCTACCCAACCTATTTTGGAAAAGCGCTCTATTGTCGATCTGAAAACCGCTGCAAAGAGGCCGGAGCCAGACGCCAACCCTGACAGAGCGGAGTTTGCCGGAGAGTCGGATAAGTAATGCACAGCTGATGGTATAGGTGTAGGTGATCCTGCGATCCAATGTCAGTGACAAACCCTCATGAGAACAAAAGGCACGGTAGTCGGGGGGCACGGACCTCGGGAAATTGTGGTGTTCCTGAATCCCGTCACCTGAGTCGTTTCGCCCCCACCACTTACAGGCGTTCGGTCATTCACATTGAAACCGCGCTCGAGAAGCGGCGGAGCTGCCATCAAATAATTGTCCCGTGCTGCGATATGCAATGCAATCTCCCCTTTCGGAGTCCGGGCTCTGACATCTGCAGCGTGCAGAAGCAGTACGCGCATCACATCTAGTTGCCCTTCTTGTGCAGCACAAAGTAACGGGGTCAGTTCGTCGAGACTTTTGGCATTCGCGTTGGCACCATTCTCGAGAAGCAGTGTGGCAATCTCCGAATGATTTTTCAGCGCTGCGAGATGCAATGCAGTCTGCCGATTCGAAGTCCGGGCTTCGACATCTGCACCATGCAGGAGCAGTACGCGCGTCGCTTCCAGACCCCCGTTGTATGCTGCATAATACAACGGGGTCTGTTGTCGGGTATTTAGGGCATTTGCAGTGGCACCATGCCCGAGAAGTAGCGTGGCGATCTCCGAATGATTTTTCTGTGCTGCGAAATGCAACGCCGTCTCCCCATTTTTGTCCTGGGCTCCGACATCTGCACCGCATCGAACAAGTACGCGCGTCATCTCAAGTTGCCCTTCTTGTGCCGCATAAAACAATGGGGTCTGCTGTTGGACATCCTGGGCATTCACATTGCTGCCATGCTCGAGAAGTAGTGCTGCCATCTCCAAATGACCCCTTTCTGCCGCGAGATGTAACGGGGTTTGGCCAAAGTCGTCCGCAAGGTTGACGTCTGCACCATGTTCGAGGAGAAAGAGGGCGACCTTCGAATATCCCCGCACAGAGGTAGCATGTAATGGTGTGCCGTAATTACCGCCCCTGGCATTCACGTCCTGTAGGTGCCTCATCACTAGCCATTCCACCACGTCACGGAAGCCGCACAGTGCGGCATAGTACAGTGAGGTTGCTGTGGGCTTCTGGGAGGCGTCCAGTGTATGGGAGGTGCTCGGCTCCTCATCAACGTCCCAAATCGAGACCCAGACCATAAAATATGGGTTGTTCGGGTCAAAGAGGGATTCCATGGCATATCGAATGGAAGATGAGACGTTTCCGAACTGGGCATGGTTGACCCAGTACCGGGCGGCATACTTCGCAAGGGGCCAACCATCGATCTTTTGTCGGTCGACGCGGTCGGATTGGAGCAGGAGACCGAGGCAAGCTTGTGCGACGATAGTATGGGCGTGTTCGAGGGAGATATGGTAGCGGGAGACGGCCCCCCGTGTCATTTCGAGGCGGCTCGATGTCAAGAACTGCCTGAACGAAAAGTGAGAAAAGTGAACGACGTGATACCCGGAGTCCTCCACAACGGTGATCAAGCTCGAACATGTAGACAGCACAGCTTCTCTAGGGTTTTTTATCGCGGTTTTCTACGAATTTTGGGATTGATCCCGGACAGCCGCTGAAGTCGAACATGAGGAACTCGCAGAGTTCCTCATCGCGAAATGGGCGAGAAGCGACTGTGAGGCATTGGAAAATACGGTGAGCGTGTTCCCAGTTCTCTTCGTCGATTCTATCCAGTGCATTCTCGTATGTTGCATTTAGTTGCTCTGGTAATTGTTCCAACACGCGCCGGATATTGATTGGGAGACTCCGACGCAGTGCATCTAGCTGACAGGAGACCCAGCGTAACCTGCATGGCGTGGATGAGCAAGAATTAATTACAGGTCTATGATAGATGGCAACCTACATCCCGTCAGCCTTCTCCGAAAGCGTATCGATGACGAGACACTGGTCCTCCGCGGTCCACCTTCGCATCTTCTGATCTGTGTTCATGACAGCGCTGACGTAATCAAAAATATCGGTCCCAGTGCTGTCGTCAAGAGTGATCGAGTGGGACGACAAAGGTCGAAGAATGGTTTCGATGTCTGATTCGAGGCGACTGGTGGCGCAGATATATAAGCCAGGACGTTTGAGTTGGACGAGGTCATCTAAGAGACCCAAGATGCACTCCCGTGGAGATGATGGGCCAGATATATCGGAACATTCGTCGATGGCGTCCACGATTATGTACATTGGGCCTTTCTCGGGAATTGTGAGCATGTCTTTGAGGCACTGGGTGAGCACGTCATCGCCGGGCTGTCGTGAGCCATTTCCATGCTCGTGATACAAGGTAGAAAGAATTTCGCAACAAAGATCGGACCGAGCGGATAGTTGGAAAAGAAGTGAAGTGAGTAGTCCACGGATGTTTTGCTTGGCGGTATCTCTGACATCGAAATAGAAGTACGCTAAAGAGACTAGCCCAGCCGCGCACATGACTTTGATGTTTTCGATGATCATAGAACTGGTTACCAATATTGGTATACGATAAGGGACAAAGAAGGTATAGTTGCACGTACCAGAGTACACTCTTCCCTGAGCCCACTATGAGGTAAATCGTCCATCAGCGGCGACAAGGGTGTAAATACCAATAGAAACGTGCGTTTTCCGTGTATCCATAGGAGGGAACCAGTGGCCATCCACTCGCGAAAAGTGTCTCCTTGCATGACGCGTGCAGTAGTTCCCTCTTGGTGAATTAGGCGCAAGACAATGTGATTATTCGATGGATCGGGGGGTGACAACCATTGCTGAGAGGATGTTTGCGATTGGTCACCTGTGGAGTAGTTTGTCAGTCGCAACAACAAATATCAGTTCGGAAAGGGGTGACGGACGCTTCGCCTTATTCATATTTCTCGTGACTAGTTGCATGGTAACTGGCACCCATAGTCGGTCATGTTACAAGAACAAACGAGTCAAACGTACCGAGCGCCTCCCGGAGCTCACTAATTGAGGACTCTCCACCTAACCGGAAATACGTTTAGTACGGCGTGCACAGGATGTAAATCCGGGTCTGCGCACCATTCATAACTGCCTTCATATTTCTTAACAGACCGTAGACCACTTCCAGGGTCTGCACTACAGTCGCCCTAGCTTCCTCTTGGTTGAGCCGGTCCAATCTCTGTCGCACTACTTCGGCGCTCTTTATTCCGAAAAGTTTGCTTCCTAATTCCACTGTATCGTATTGAGCCAGGAGCAAGCCTTGCTCGACCTGTTGTGCTCCAAGGGCAAGGATAGAAAGTAGTTCGATCAATATCTTCATGAGTATTGTAGTCGTTGCTGTCGTAGGTGGGATCTTAGTACAAACATCGAGGGGCCGAAGAAGCTTTTCCATGGACTCGAAAAGGTCGACGAGTGCATCATTACTTGCATCAACATGCTTGGTTGCCTAGGAGTCGTAATATTATAACGCTCCAAGGTATGGCGCAAAGAAAACACATACGTCGAGCAGCATACCAATCCCAGCGAAAATCGCTATTGTGGGAGAGAGCGGCTGGAACCATTGCCAAGCTCAGGCAACATCGACATAGAAAGCCATCCAACGTACCACACTGACATCCTCTCCAAGAGCCCCGCTGGTGGACAACGCATACAACAAGTAGACAACTGGCTTCACCCACGTCATCAACTTACCGCCATGATCTCGAAGCCTTTGAGATTCCTGAACTTGCGCTTGGAGTATTTCTGTCACAGAGTATGCCGAATCGCAACCCTCGAGCTCGGTGGTGAGATGGTATTCAAGGAGATGGATGCCGGTCCGCTCTTCGTATTCCTTGAGGGCGATATCAATGGGTTCTCGAATTTTGGCGGTGGTAGGGTGCGCATGAGACATTGAGGTGCCAGAGTCATCCCCGCTCTCCGATGATTGGAACAGAGTGCGCCCCCCTTTGAGTGGCATATGGAGTAGGGAATGTTCTATTTGAGGTAACGGGACTTTGACGTGATAGCGGCTTGGAGACGAGGGGGATGCCGACGGAGCTATCAATAGCTATGCGGTCAAGACGCAACCTCAGGCCCCGTAGAACGTAAAACCCACAACGTTCTTCGAAAAGGTTTGAAAGGGTAGCTACCCAAACAGTTTCTGTATCAGCATTCCCGCCATTGTCGGCAGACAATAAATCTTCCGGGTGCGCGCTCCGCCGTGAGAAATAAAGGAGTCGCGATAGGACTGGTAGGGGCTTACCTAGGCCAAACGGAATCTCGTGAATCTTCAACTCGGCGCTTCGGAGGTGACTTAACATCGCGTCTGGTTGGAGAGATTCTATCGGCTACAAGCAAGAAAAAAATGTCGATATAATTTGGTGTGCAGTATGAACTCCTACTAGTACTCACAGCACCGTCATAAATTCCATGAGGCTCTGCCAGGTCATTATCATGAACGAGGACCATATCGCAATTAGGTGACTCCTAGAGTCCATATTAGTGCCAACGCGATAAAGGAGAACCGTTTGTCTAACGTGCTCACTTCAGCGATGAACTCTAGTAGTATGTGAAGAGGATCCCGGTACTTTGAGAGCTAAATGAAGACTTGAAAACTTGAAAAAGTGCGCAGCGTTACCTCTGGTACAGGTGGTACTGGTACGAGTTCCTTGTCCATGTCTGGCTCCTCATCGTTTCCCTCTGGGTCTGGATTGGGTCCTGCCGCCGCCCTAAGTCTTGGGAATATCCTGTATTTACGAGCAACACGAAACCCTCGTATGAATATGCACTGATCCTCTGGTAAATTCTAACGTCAATAAGATCACGCAAAAAACATTTCAGCATTCACGGGCCAGCACAGCTGAGTACGGTCATACCTTGCCATCAGGGCCAGGATTCAAATGCGCCCCTCGAATGTGCTCGTGTGACAATTGCCAGTTAATGATAATACCATCGGGGTGATCTACCCTCAGGTTAGCCCGGAACGATGCCTGTGCATCTTCCCGACCCCCGGGGAAAGCCACATTAGTATAAGATCTTGTGCGATGAGTCCCGGTAACCAGGATGATATCCTCCATCCGATAGACTCCCAATCCAAGCTTTTGGGCCCACGCGAACCAGGTGTCGATATGCCTAATCATCCACTCGCCAAAGCTTGTAATCGCCACCGTGTCCTCCTTCTTAGCCTTTATCGGAAGGCATAACACTGCGCCTTGATTCATCCGACACAAAAAGGAGACTTCGCCTTCTTGTTTGGGCCTGAGAAAATGTGAGTGACAGTACATTCAAACCACGTAGCTCAGTTACCCATTGGCCTGTAGATCCGATTCAGGCAAGGTGACGCTAGTTGAACAGAAATTATGGGGACTCAGAGTGCCCTTATTGATATGATTCTTTACGTCGAGCTGTTCGTGGTGCTCTGGGACACCGTTACCATGGGACGGATGCTCTGCGGGAAGTAGAACATTGAAGAGACGATTGAATTTGCCTTCGCGAATGTAGCCGACGTCGCCGACTTCCACCGCGGGATATAGATTCCCCGGATCAGGATCCCAAAGTGCGTATCCATAGGCGGGGGCCGTGATCAAAAGCTGGTGACGAAAGATGTCATAGTGAGCCATGGTGCCATTCACACTGCGGCGCTTGGGCAAGAACAGGGTAATATAAGTCCTGAGTTCGTCCTGTATTCCAGCCAGTTGTTGATACTAGGATTACGTGAACGCTTCGAGCACGTGATTGTGTAGCTAAACGACGGAAATCGAACACGGCCTCGTGTTCGCGTTTCGCCCACCACGGGCCTGAGAATCTACCTGTTTGCCAGCGCGTCGCATACCACTACAATGAATCGACCAAGAGAGAGCCTCCTCAACCTCTTTGACCCACTCTTCTCTGCACAACCATCGACGCCACCACCTTACTCTGAACCCTCACGTTATGACAATGACCACGACTTACAAGCCCCTCACCGCTGATCGTATCGAGGATATGACCTTAGGTGCATTCAGGAACCTGAGACCATCCGAGACCTTGAACCACCTCATGTCTTAGCACCTGGAGCGGTAGCGAGTACGATAGCCTTCTCTCCCTCTTCCCCAATGACTGCACTAATGGTGCTTCCATGACAGCAAACTGTTCATGGTAGGGAGCCGTGCCATTGTTTAGACCAGTTCCACAGCGCTGATTGTCACCTGGTTTAGCTTATCCGATATGGTGCAAAAGTGCTGATCCTTATTCTGGAAGCACGGGCGCGCCTTCAACACCGCGCGGGTGTGCGTAGTCGGCCGACCAGTTCCATCGTCCGAAGCTTGCGAAACTTGCGAGCACCATCGGTAGCGCTCACTCGTTGTGGGCTATGGGGTACGTGCACATCCGCTTCCCAGTCTCCACCTTCCTCGAGCCTCAGACCATATCAGGGGTGCTACCCATTATCCAGTGGCTCATCGTGCTCGAGCGCGCCCACCCACGCGCCGCCTCATCATCGAGTGCACATAAGAACGGTGCATGCTCGCCTCCTTCCCCCTCTAGCAGCTCTCCTTCCCCCGCACGAACGAACTCGTCCCCGCCGCGCTCCACCTCCCCACCCCGTCCGGCAAGCTCCGGCACGATATCGCTGTGGTCGACGCGCCTCTGGATGGCGTACGCCGTGCTCCAGCTCACGCACCTCCGCGAAGACCGTGCGCTGCTCGTCAAGCGGCAACGCGCGCGAGAAACTGCAACCGCAGGAGCGCGCAGAGCTTGCGCGGGGGTGGGACGCCTGGTACAACGAGCTCGCGGTCAACTTGAGCTATCTGCCCATGACGATCCAAAATCTTTTCGGGAACCGTTAGTTTAGTTCGTGCTTGCGCGACGCCGACTGACAAGCACTTATTTCTAGATTTGGATCTCGCTCTTCCGCAGTGGGTGGAAAGCGACCGCCCTTCCACCACCAACGCCGCCCGCAGAGCCGTCTGAGGATGCGCCGGAGGTATTAGATATAGCACTGGTGACTAACGACACCGATTCGAGCCCTCAATAGATACGGATCCTTCGATCATATTTACTCCTTACTGGCGCATCGGGACACCCATACCTCTGGAGGATGACGATGTCCGTAGGCGCGACACGGTTGTTGTAGTATCGTTTCGGCTTGTCTTGTTTCACATGCGTATTTATTCTCGATAAACTCTGCAGTTTCTTCCCTTTGCTGTCAATGGCATACGTGGCATTTTAATTTGAGATCAATGTGATGTTGAATTTCCCATTCAACCTGGTCCCAGAAGGGCACGTTCGCTCCGTATACAGCACAAACAGAAAGCACGTAACAAATCAAGTTATTAACTTACAAGTCCTCATCCCTGGGCGCCAATCAAAGTACTTGTACTTCGACCCTGTGATGGGGAAAAGGCAGTCCGTGCTTGAGTCCGTGATGAGGCGAGCCACAGGCGCAGAGCCGCTCCTGACTAAAACTATACAGTAGGACATTACGGTGAAGGGGCACGAAGACGCGAAGTTTTTAAAGCATCTCTATATTAGTCTGTACGTGCGGGCGAATGCCTGCTAAGTGAGTTGCTTATAAAGTAACTAGAACTTGAGCCCTCCCGTGAGTCCCATCACGTTCTTTGGATCTATAGCAGCTCTGATCTTACGAAGCCTCGCCACGTTCTGACCGTAGATCTCCTCTAGCGGGGTACCGAACAACGCGTAATTCACATACACCGCCGCATGCGACAAGTTCTGCCCATCCGCGACCGCCACAGCCCGAACCGCGTCTTTCCCCTGGCGCAACGCAGGAGCAATGTGGCCATCGATCGAGGCGTTGGTCCACGTGATGCTTAATACAGACTGGAAGATTGCCTGGGAGCGATCTGGAGGATATGCAGACCCAGACCCGTGCGAGAAGATATTGCTGTCGAACGGCTCAAAAAAGGCAGCAACGCTTGCGTCCTTGTCGAGGGAAGCAACACGCGGGCCCCACAACTACCAACGCATTTAGCTTATGGACTCGATGCTTGGCTCGAAAAGAGGTACCAACCAGGGTTTGATTCACAAACGCGTCAAAAACGGCAGGTGAGTACTGCGTGACTGGCACCCCACAAATATAATTGCTAGAAGTACCGTGTGAGCATCACCGCAGCTGGGTAGAGTAGATCACCAACCGTGCACTACTGGGAGGAGGACTTAATGGGTCGAATATCGAGATTAGATCAGGGAACGACCACGTAGATACATTCTTCAGTGTGGTCGGAATTGCTAAGAAATCATCGAAAAGTCCCTTCGGGGGAACAGGTGCATCATAGAAGAGGACAGAACCAGATGTCATCTATCGCGAGTCAGCTCAGTCTTCTTGAACACGCCGAGGGCTTCAGGCGTACTTGGCCAGAGGCATAATTCAAAAATACCAAGAGTGCGGCATTGACGTCCTGCTTTTGCTGATACTTCACGAGGGCATCTTTAACCGCATCTAATTGGTTCGGAGGATAGAACATGATACCACCCTTCAAACAGACATGTCAATATGACTCTTCTCTGAGATCTGGTCTCGATACAAACCCAAGCTTTAGTTTGCGGATGCGACTTGACGACAAACTTGGTCACAATTCCCTGTCAATAACTTAAGTTTTCGGTGAATCATTCCCTAGCAATTTCGTCGCGCACAAAATTGTTCATTCCTCCCTGTGGTTTCGAACATCAGCAAGACAGTGGTGCATTCGCTGTGTTACAACCTACCCTTAGCCCGAACCAGAGATCCTTATCCTTCGAAGTGACCGACGTGATGGTCCCATTTGGCAGGACAAGTTCGTAACTTACGACGTTGTCGACCGAAAGGCCATACTTGTTGCTTTTGAAGGATATCCCTACACATCATGGATCCATGGCCTGTCGAGACATCAAGCGATGAATGACACTCACCGCCGCCAAGTGTCAAACCAGAGACACCAACGCCGCGTACACGTCCCCCGATGACGCTTATTCCAAAGGGATCAAGCGTAGCATACACTTGATCCCAGGTAAGACCAGCACCGAGTTCGACCGTTCGGGCAGTAGAATTAACTGTTACCTTGTCGAAGCGTGCCAGGGAGATCTGAACACCACGTGTCGAGGAGAACCCAGGATTACTCGCGTGACCTCCATTCTTCACCGCGAAAGGCGTGCGAGTCGAGCCTATGATGCGTAGCTACAAAGACGCGATCAGCCGGAGCAAATGGACCAATGGGCAACTTCATACAATCTTGCTGACGTCGCCCGCTGATCCAGGCTCTACTGAGCAAGTGGACACCTCGGAACTTGACGCGTATGTATGTGTGATATCAGAGATATACTGAGGGGAATCTGTCAAAGAAACCAGCTATCAGTTCGAGCATTGAGAATGAGCAAAGGTGCGGGACACACAGGGATAGAATACCTCGGAAGCGTTAGAGACGGCTGCCGCTATCCGATAGCAAGTTGCCTTGACTTGAGGCGTTGCACAGTCATCCAACGCTGAGGAATAACCAAATAACGCGACTCGGACGAGCGACAGCGCGCAGAGTAAAGGCGTTGTCGAGAGCATAAGTACACTTGGGAACTCTCCCCTGAGCTTGAGGGAAACTGCGACTGGTTAAGCCTTTTGATCGATGCATATATACTAGTACTGTATAAAGGTGATCCCGCCGAAGTGTCGTATGCGGGTTGGTGCATCGGTGGTATAGAAGGTCACCGGTCACCGGTAACGTACTCCGAGTTGCCGTTTTTTCGCAGTTGCGCTGGGCAAGAAAGCATGTAGGCTTTTGACGCGTCGGGCTCTTCTGCCAGATTACAACGAGTAGAGTTAGCAATGAAATTTGCTTACTTCCATACTCTGCGATTGCAGCTTGGATTGCAGATGGGCAGAGAGGCATCTGCCTTGGCCCGCTTACCTGACTTCTCCCCTCCACTGTAGGGATCCGTTTCCTGATTGACCCGATGTGTTGAGTTGTCGAATTGGGATGCGGGTGCCGTTGACATCGCTTAGAAGATATCTGGGTGTTCTGGGCCGTTGAGGTAGGCAAAATTAAGCGTTCCTTATTCGGAAGCGCTTCTGATCGCGTGTCGTTTGGGGTTCCCCTCTAGGGCTAGCTAGATAGAGTCAAGATCTAAAACGCGTTCTGAGGTTGAGTCAGATTGCATTGGGATGCTGGGGATGGGAGGACTTGTTCACAGCAGCAATGTGCTTGCAGAACCGGGCCGAATCCGGGAAGTCCGGGCAATCGCAGATTGATGCCCCGCAGATTGATGCCCGAGTAAGATCAACGAAATAATTTTGGCCCAGGTATGTTACGTGAAACTGATCGCCACGACGGGAATGATGGAATCACCGGAAATGGTGTGAGAATTTTGCATGGCATGCGCAGCACGGCGGTGCATCTCCTTGATGGTGCCGAGCCTCATACAGAATTTGTGTGTATTTCTTTGCTGACTATTTGTCGTGATCTAAGGCGGAGCATCAAAGGCTTCCTTTTGAGCGCGTCACAACTTCAACTTGCTCGTGGATACCTGCTCATGGATACCAGGCTGTGAGTGACCCAGACTCGTGGGCCGCAGTGCTCAGTCTTAAGCTCAGTGCAGAAATCGAGCCGCAGCAGCAGCATCAGCCAAATGTGAGAACAAGGGGTTGGGTCGTTATTCGCTGGCATGAGCAGGTCAGCCAACTGACTTAGGCTGGCAGTCACATTCGGCTTTCAAGCTGGGCGATCCAGATGTTTGTCGAATACCGAACCACTGCCAGTGGCAGGTCAGCACCGTTAACGGCTTGGGGAAGTATTCTCAGCACTCGCGCTCGGCATCTGGTCGATGACTGTCTGTATTTATATAGTAAGAAAAGAAACACCCCATGGGCCGAAAGAAAACATAGAGAAGTGAATAGAGAACAGTTACGCGCGGGTACATTCTACTCTCATGAGACAAACCGTATCCCATAAACACTCTCAGGCTGCATCATCTAGATCATGGTCTAGGCTGGCCACCATAGGCTCCGACAGGATTTTTATGCTCAAGGAGAAGTGTAGATAGAAGTAGCAGAGAAAAGAGAATAGGAAACACAGAAGTGCAGAGACCGACGCAGACGCAGACAGTTGCGAAGGTAAACGCATGTTCACTTTCCGTAATCGACCGTACCATATATAGTGAGTGGCACTCACTATGTGTGCTCAGTAATCGAATAACAAGTAATCTAACGTTCCGAGCCCGGTGAGGATATAGTCCTTACAATGCGTCTTTATATCCCCACCGTGACAAACCCAACCCACTCAGATCTTGCTTATCGCAAGCGTTCGCATCAGCACCATGCTCGAGAAGTAGCTTGGCTATCTCGGAATGATAGTTCCGCACCGCGAGATGTAACGCAGTCTCCCCACGGTCGCTCCGAGAGTCGACATCTACGTCGTGCAGAAGCAGCACGCGCATCACCTCCAGTCGCCCTTCCTGTGCTGCATAGTGCAATGGGGTCAGATGACGCATATCCCGGTCATTCACATTAAAACCGTGCTCGAGAAGCAGTGTGGCCACCATCGAATGATTGTTCCGTGGCTGCGAGATGCAATGCAGTCTCTCCTTTCAGGGTCCGGGCTCTGATGTCTGCGCCGTGCAGAATCAGTACGCGCATCACCTCCAGTTGCCCTTCTTGTGCTGCACAAAGCGATGGGGTGTCGTCGAGACCTCTGGCATTCGCGTTAGCACCGTGCTCGAGAAGTAGTTTGGCAATCTCCGAGTGATTTTTCCGAGCCGCGAAGTGCAACGCAGTCTCCCCATGGTCGCTCCGAGAGTTGATATCTACGCCGTGCAGAAACAGCACGCGCATCACCCCCAGTTGCCCTTCCCGTGCTGCATAGTGCAATGGGGTCAGATGACGTACATCCCGGTCATTCACATTGAGACCATGCTCGAGAAGCAGCGTGACCACCATCGAATGATTTTCTCGCGCCGCGAGATGCAAGGCAGTCAGCCCTTTCCGAGTCCGGGCTCTGACATCCGCACCGTGCAGAAGTAGTACGCGCACCACCTCCAGTTGCCCTCTTGTGCTGCAAATAATAACGGGGTCTGCTATTGGATATCCTGGGCATTCACCTTGCTGCCATGCTCGAGAAGTAGCGCTGCTAACGAGATGCAATGGCGTTTCGCCAAAGTTGCCCGCAAGGTTGACGTCCGCACCGTGTTCAAGGAGAAACAAGGCGACACTCAAATATCCCTGCGCAGATGTAGCGTGCAATGGCGTGACGTAATTACCACCCCTCGTATTCATGTCCTGTATGATAGTTGAACAGAAATTATGGGGACTCAGAGTGCCCTTATTGATATGATTCTTTACGTCGAGCTGTTCGTGGTACTCTGGGACACCGTTACCATGGGACGGAGGCTCTGCGGGAAGTAGAACATTGAAGAGACGATGGAATTTTGCCTTCGCGAATGTAGCCGACGTCGCCGACCTCCACCGCGGGGTATAGATTCCCTGGATCAGGGTCCCAAAGGGCGTATCCATAGGCGGGGGCCGTGATCAGAAGCTGGTGGCGAAAGATGTCATAGTGGGCCATGGTGTCATTCACACTGGGGCTTGGGCAAGAACAGGGTAATATAAGTCCTGGCTCGGAGTTCGTCCTGTGAGTCCAACCAGGACGGAGATATTAGGATTACGTGAACGCTTCGAGCACGTGATTGTAGTAGGAAATCGAACACGGCCTCGCGTTCGCGTTTCGCCCACCACGAGCCTGAGAGTTTGCCTGGTTGCCAGCGCGTCGCATACCACTACAATGAATCGACCAAGAGAGAGCCTCCTCAACCTCTTTGACCCACTTTTCTCTGCACAACCATCCACGCCACCACCTTGTCCTTCGCCAGACTTGGGCTCTGACAAGGAGAACGCGGCCCCTCCCGAGGACAGCCCCATCACTCTCACCAAGTTCTTCAATCGCACTTACACCCGGTACAAGGCCCAGCTTCCCCACCCGTTGCCCAAGGGCCGTCTGATTGACTTTGGCGACCCAAACGTGTCCTATGACTCGCTTTCTGACGATGGCGACGACGACGAAGACGACGAGGCTCCTCAAGACGAGCGCGAGCCCGTCGTCGTCCATCACGAGGCTGGGGACGCGCAGGAGACGCCCCAGCGGCGTCCTCTTGCAGACATCGCGCTCGCCGACGGCAGCAGCCGGAGCAGCCCCGTTTCCATTCCGAAAAAAGGCGCGGCGGCGGCGGCAGTGTTCGGGTCCCCGTCGTCCTTCTGCCTCGCGCGCCCCACGCCCGCGCCGTCTTCCTCGCCCCTCGCATCCGTCATCAATGCCATAAACGGCACTACGTCCCCCTCGTCGCCCCCCACGCCGTCCGCCCCGCACACTGCCGCTACCCCTACCCCCACCGCACCGCCCTCCCCCTCGCCAACGCGCCGACAGCTCCGCCCTGGCGCGACCCTCCCCGCGTCCCCTGATGCCGACGCGCGCCGCGTATCCGTGGACCTGCAGGAGAGCCTGAGCGTCCACTTTGGCGAATCGTCGTTCGACCTGCTCAAGGACAGGATCCTGTTCCCGGAGAACGACTCGCTTGGCGACCTCGAGATGGACTTGGACTTGGGCTTGGAAGGGGCCATGCTGGGGGTGATGGCCCCCACGAGGACATTCGAAGGCAGCGACTGTGACGCTGTGCCGACCGCACCCACCGAGAGCGAGAGCGAGCCGGACACGGATGATGTACTATCGGAGCGGCTGAAGGATATGTACATGGCTTCAGACGACGAGGAGGCGGCGGACGCGGGCACCAAAGATAGCATCACCTCAACGCCGCCAGTGAAATTCACGGGCCATGCTGTTCCCAGTTAGCCTTTTTTCTTTCCATTTCCGCTCTACTTCCGGCCCTGACACTTTCCATTCCCCAAGCTCCATCGCCACCTGTGCGTCAATTTATTCGCCCGAAGACAAACCGACTGCAGGCGCCTACACGCCCCAACCCGGCCCCACCCGCAGCCGCGGCTGGAAC
Source organism: Lactarius sanguifluus (assembly GCA_021527775.1). Classification (NCBI taxonomy): domain Eukaryota; kingdom Fungi; phylum Basidiomycota; class Agaricomycetes; order Russulales; family Russulaceae; genus Lactarius; species Lactarius sanguifluus. The sequence goes on along the minus strand of JAKEYF010000220.1, from coordinate 11,828 downwards.
AGCCCCCTTGCCAAGGCGAAGTGCACGCGGATCTATCTCGGCGCTACCCGCGCCTATTGTATCAACGGCCGCACTGCGCATCACCAAAAAAGCCATCAAGGCAGATGTGCGCAAGACGGCCCTCCTGCCACCACTACCTTCTCCTTCCTCGTCGGCGCCTGGGGCCCCATCACGCGCAACGTTCATCGGAGGAGTCCAGCGCCCTACCACGCACACTAAGAGCGCATCGATGTCTGTGCTTCCCCGCGCACCAGCGTCTCAGCAGGGCAGGCCCGTGGCACCGCCTTCTCTGGCCACCACGTCCAAGCCTTCATTGGTGGCCGGCGCTGGTCCACGCCCATCTGGTCTACGCCCACCGACATCGCGTGTCGGCAGTAGTGGCATAGTCGTGCCGCGGGCTTCTACTACTGTTGGTGGTGCGACGCGGTTGGCCATTGGAGGTGGTGTTAGTAGGGTGGGGGCATCTTCTGGCATGATGAAGCCTGTGGCTGGGAAGAGTGATGGTGTGCGGATGATGCGCCGGGTGTGAGCTGTATTCTTTCACGATTGTTTTCTTGATTCTTGCAACTGTTTTTTTTTGGTTTACTCACGAACCCACGCACGCACGCACGAGCATCTCTGACTATCCAGGACACTGTGACATGATTTGACGATCTTTTTTTTTGGTTCTTCCCAAGAGTCCGTTCTCGGTACTAGTAGTTCAGCACGATGTCAGCATGTTACAACACAATCGCATACGTGGATCCATAGGCAGAAAACAAAAAATATCCATATTTTCCGTATCATGATCTGTTGACGTTTATGGGTAGGGAAGCCTCGGAAGAGAACGCGCGAGGGGGGCAGGCAGGCAGGAAGATTGATGCAATTGATGCAATATAATATGCCAGCACAGGTGCCACCGTGCCTGATGATATATGATAGGCGAGCGAGTGGGTAAGTCACTCTTTGTTTTACTTCAAGACCCCGGTGTGTAACCGAGAAACGAATAGTTTAAACTGACGATCAGCAGATTCATGTGAATCCTAGTTGAGTGAGGACGAAGAGGTTTCATCGAGCACATGGCTCACTGGTACGTAATAATTAACACGTAACTTAGGAGCAACACGAGACAACCCGGGCCGAGAGTGTGTGAGTGGGCCGAGGCCAACGGTTGAGCTGCGATCGATGCTTTTTTAAAGGCGACCCTTTCTTCTTCAGTGCTGTTCACTCGAATGGCCCGCTCACAGTCCCTCCTCTCACCAGAGCCTTCCAATGTCGTCCATCAACCGGTCACTATATGCCATGTGTTCGTCTCTCTTCCCTGCGCCATCGCGCTCGTCTCACGCTTTCCTACCACAGGCAACTCAGAGATCTCATTATATGTCCTGATGAGCGAGGCGTCGTCAACTACGTGCAGGACCAGTGTATAATGGAGCACGACATATCTGATCCATCTTCTGTGAGTCTCTTTCCCCCCCCCCTGTTCCATTTTCCGTCGCCAGGAGGGAAAAACGGAGCGAAATGGAAATCACCTTGAGAAAATTTCGCGCGAATGGGAAGTCACCTGAATGGCCCTCTCGGGATCTTTCTTCCGTCGCGCTGTGCTCTTTCCAATCAGTCGAGTCAGCTTTGCAACGGCGATACGGCCATTGAGTGCGGCATCTGTCCAACGGACCCAGGCCCAGACTTCTGCTTGTCGCTGATATCGCGCTCCATATTCTCCGCAGTACTCCCGGCTAGGATGTGATTGATAGCTTCTCCACAGGCACCGACCCCCTTAGTCTCCCTCAACTACGTCCCAAACACCATCGCTTCCCTTCATATCCCCGACACAGATGAGCGGCTCCTCGCCGCAGGCGGGCAAGATGCTGAACTCCACCTATCGATACACTCCAGACGCAGCCCCTCACCACGCAACCCTTCTCACACCGCCTCCCCACGCCCAACGAGAAGGCTATGGCAATACGACAACGTCCTGTCCGGATCCATCAACAACTCCGTCCTCCTTACCTCCCTCAGCCTTACCCGTTCAAACGAGAGCAGCGCAGAACCCCGTGTCGCCGTCAGCAATAACGACTGCACCGTCAAATTCTTCGACGTCAACGTGCGCGGCACTAAGGGCGTCGATGGCCCACCGAAGCGCATCAGCGAAGTCGGAACGCTACGGCTTGACGTGCCCGTGAACCATTGTATGTCTTCTTATTCTTTGCGTATCTCCGAGCCGCGGTGCCTTACTGACGTCGTCATCGCCCCTACCGATCCACAGCGTCGATATCCCCGGACGGTCGCACGCTCCTCTCCGTAGGCGATTCCCCCCAAGTGTATCTCCACGGCATGACTGGCGGCGCACGCATCACCTTCACCCCGCTCGCCCAGCTGACCCTCCCTCCTTTCGACTCGTATCCCGGCGCGTACTCGATACACAGCGCTAGCGCGCTCCCCGCGTCCTTCTGCACCGCATTTTCGCCGTCCGGCTCCAAATTTGCAGTTGCATCACAGGAGGGCATGGTTGCGGTGTGGGACGTCCGCTCCCGTAAGCCGATGAAGGTGTTCACAACCGACCGTGGTCGCCTGCCGCCGGGCGGATCAGGAGGGATGGGCCGGAGCGGGAGCAGACCGATGGGCACCGCCAGTGGGTGGCTGTACGAAGACACCTGGGACTGGACCATGCCGGCACACAGGGCGCCTGGGTGGGGTGTGCGGAACGTCAAGTTTAGCTCGGGGATCGACGGGAAGGAACTTATGACGTTTACCGAGGTGTGTCACCAAGCATCCTGGTTAACTCCGTCGAGTGTGATTTTAACTTTGCGTGCGACAGCACACGTCCCTGCTGCACGTCATCGACGCGACGACGTTCGAGCACGAAGAGATCGTCCGCGTCCCCGCGATCGTCGCCGATCCACCACCATCTGCCTCGCCGCGTCCGTCGGTGCCAACGACGCCAAGCTCTGCACGTTCTTCCCCGGCCCCAGTCCCAGCACCGAATCATCACCCACAGCCTTACGTCCGCACGCTCGGGACGGGTCTCCAGCACGTCTCCGCACCGCACCTGCATACACATCCGCACGGCCACGGGCACTACCACCACCACTACCACAGCGCCGTCCCGCCGCCTCCCGCGCACCCTAGCGGCGATCGCGATCGTCGTCTGCGCGTGCGCGTACGACAGCGCGACGTGCTCCTCACCACCGCACCGTCCCCGCCCGCATCCGGACCCACGACGCCGTTGCTCGCGCGCCGGCGCTCGCACGTCGAGGTCGGGTACAGCCCGGGCGCGGGCATGGAGATGGACGTCGACGCCGACACGGACGAAATGGACGAGATGGACGACGCAGAGGCAGAGACGGACTGCCTCACCTCTCGCGCGCCCTCGCGCGCCGCGTCGCCTCCACCGCCGCCACCGCACGGACGGCAGTCCCGACGGCCTGCCGCACCATATACCCCTGACCACGCTGGTGGCGGTTATTCGACGGGCGGCGGCGCGCTGGCGATACAGACGCCGGCGCATCTTGATTTGGCGGGCACGTGCTTCGACCCGCGGGGTGCGTGGTTGTATGTCGCGAGCACGTCGGGGATCGTCGAGTGGCGCGTGCGGGGCGGCGAGAAGCGTTGGTGGTCCGAGTCTGTTTGGGCGTGAAAAAATAATAACCGAAAAACGGACAATGGATTTCTTCCCAACTTTTTTTTCTTTCCTTTTCCCTTCTTTTTATGTAACGCGTCTCGCCATGGATCGGATTCTTTTTCCTTTCATCGCTTTTGTGTGTAGTTTTAGTACTTTTTGTTTGTCGATTTGTCTGACTTGTTTGGAAGCAAGGCCTCGTGTATGTTTTACTAGCTATCCACTTTTCCTACCTACCTTCCTACTCAACGAGAGTACTCTTTGATTCTCGAACGATGCTATATGCAATCCACATGTACCACTCCCGATCCCGGTTTCCGATTCGACGATTTCTTTCGCCAGCAAGTCCGAGGCCGTAGATCTCAGATTTTTTTTTTTTTTGCTTTTCTTTTCGACACACTCGAGAACGAAACGAGTCGGAAGAAGGACGACTTTTGTTTTGGTCTTTTATTAGATCTGGGTGCCGATTCGGATAGCGGAGGCGCGTGAGAGGGGCCTTTGTTTGTTCAGTACCTCACCCGAGTCGCTGAGTACTGTGTGGCGGTGCAGAACAAGCCCCCACCAGCTATCAGGTATCCGCGCACTGTAGGCCGGGGCATGGTCTATAGAGCGGGCTGTATATATGCGTTAAGCCGTGACATCATAAGCTGGAGAAGGGTCGAGACCGCTCACTGGTGCATCTCAAAACTTGTAGCTTGAAGCTGGAAGCCTGGTCAAAATCTTTGAAACGCTGAGCTCCACTGGCACCGTTCATGGTCAAAGACCGAGTGGGAGAACGTGCCACGGCTTCGCTCAATAAAAGCAGGGATATGCTCTGAAAAACGTTGCGTGCCGTTGGGGATTATCCAACGGGTGGGCCCTGTCCTGTATAAGGTGAGTGCATTGCACCAGTGATACTCGAATCGTAGTTCACAGGCCTTGATGCATGAAGAGTTAACGGACGACGAAGCACACCCGAATGCGAAGGAGTAGTACCGAGGCACAAACGGAAACGCGCTGCACAACCGCGCGCACCGCAAGTACTCACACCCTCAAATCCGACCCTTCGCCCTGGCGCAACACGCGCCCCGATAAACTCAACACTTGACGAATCGCAAAGCCGCTCATTCATGAGCGGGGAGATGTCATATTGTGAAGAGGCTATAACATTGGAATAGAAGCGGAGCAAGGAGATAGGAAAGGAAACGCGATGTAATACAGTAGTGCCACATAGGGCCAATGTACCCCAAGGCGCACTCAAATGGATTCCAAAAAAAAAAAAAACAACAACAACAACATCGCTTTCAGTTCATCATGCATGAAGCTTCATGTCTTGAATCGGCCTGTTCGGGGCCTGGCGGATCGTGGGGTGTTTTGCGGGGATTCTGGAAAGCGTCTGCCCGCCTTGATGACGGTTTAGCTTTGTAGCGATGTTGTTATCGTTACCACGCGCATTGTTTGACGACGGACGTGCCGAGTTGATCCCGGGCTTCGACACCATTAGCAAAAACCGCGGATTGTGCCCCTACCACTCCAATGTCTTCCGAGTTTCTGTTCCCGCGCTGAGGTGCGCTTTAAAATAGGTATTCCACCGCTAGCACCATTCGGTGGCCTCCTGCAGCATGCACTACCATCTGCTCTCTGTCCTCTTCGCCCTTGCCGCCATTATCCTCGGCTGCCTTGCGACACCACGTTGGGACAACCTAAGAGCGAAACACGCTTGGAATGCCGTCCCGGAGAACTGGGAGTGCTTGGGCCTCCCGCCCGCCGGTACAGTCATCAACCTCCACATAGCGCTCAAGCCCCACCGCGAGAATGCCCTGATCAAAGCGCTCTATGAGGTTAGCTCTCCTGGGCATCCGAAGCACGTCCTCGCCACCATTCCACGCACGCACGTGCTCACTGCTACGTCACAGATATGGCGCTCACCTAACCAAGGAGCAGGTCGCTGGGCTCGTCGTGCCGCACCCATACACTCTCGAGCTCGTTAACTCCTGGCTTAAATACCACGGCGTGCCCTCGTCTATCTCACTGACACACGGCGGCAACTGGCTGACACTCACGCGCGTGCCCGTGTCCAAAGCTAACGATCTCCTCGGTGCATCGTATCAACTCTACCGGCACACCGAGACGAACGAGACCATTGTCCGCACAATCAGCTATTCGCTCCCGGCAGTGTTGCACGCGCATGTGCAGACCGTGGCGCCAACGACGTACTTCGCCTCCCCGCGCATGTCGTGGCAGACACCGAGAAAGCGCTCCGGCGTGGCAGCAGCAGGGCTGGTGAACGCAACATCAGGCGACCTCGTGACGGCTTTTTCGCGCCGTGATGACTCGGATGATGATGACGACGACGACGTGTCACTGCCAATGCTGCACTGGCTGTACAAAACGGCCACCTATGTCCCCGCGGCGATGGACCGGAACAAGTTCGGGATTGCAGGATATGCTGGGGAGTACCCGAACCCGACCGACCTGACGACGTTCATGGACCGTTTCCACAGCACTGGGACCCGGGCGACCTACACCGTCGTACAGGTCAACAACGGTGGTTACGACCCGACGAACCCCGGCCTCGAGGCGACCACGGACGTCCAGTACGCCTCCGGCATGTTGCACCCGATCCCAATTACCTACTACAGTGTTGGCGAAGGGCCAGAGGGCGAGACTGACCCGTACCTCGCCTGGCTCAACTACATGCTCGACCTCACCGACATCCCACAGACGATCAGCACGTCGTACGCCGACTACGAGTCGGACTTTGCACTGGATCATGCGAGGGCTGCGTGCTACCTATTCATGCAACTCGGCGCGCGCGGTGTTAGCGTCCTCTTCGCGTCCGGCGACAAGGGTGTTGGCGAAGACTGCGTGACCGATGGCAACGTCCGGTTCAGGCCCATCTTCCCCGCAAGTTGTACGTGTGCTCTGCTCGATAATTGTACACAAGCGCAGCTCGTTAACCACACCGCCGCGCAGGTCCCTGGGTCACCACCGTCGGCGGAACGACGGAAATCTTGCCGGAGATTGCAGCTCAGCTCAGCGGCGGCGGCTTCTCGGACTACTTCAAGCGCCCAGACTACCAGGATGAGGCCGTGACCACCTTCTTCGAGAACTTTGGCAACACATATCACGGCCTCTACAAGTGCGTTCGTTGCCGCGACCCGATCAAAAAAAAGATTTCTTACTTTTGTTTGTTCAGCGCCTCGAGCCGAGGCTTCCCTGACATTGCCGCGCAGGCATACCGTATCGGAATCATCTTCCGCGACGAATACGAACTCGTGGATGGCACAAGCTGTGCAGCGCCCGTCCGTCTCTCCTTTCTGTATCTTCTATCCCGAGGTACCTAGTTGATCGATTACCGGTGTACAGATTGTGGCGGGGATTATCTCGCTGCTTAATGATTACCAGATTTCGCAGGGCAGGCGTCCGCTCGGCTTTCTCAACCCTTGGCTCTACGGTATCGCCCGCGCGGGCCTGAACGACATCACGTCTGGCTCGAATCCGGGTTGCAATACTGATGGATTCCCCGCCGTCGTTGGATGGGATCCCGTGTGTCCTACCAGATTTGTCTTTGTTCATTTTCTGTGTTGGCTGACGCTGGGCTCTGTAGGTGACAGGTCTTGGATCGCTCGACTTTCAGCACCTGCAGCGCTTATTACCTTCGGCCTGAGGAGTATAGAACATACGTGCTATAAACCCAATGAAGCAACTGATCAGAGAGACGGCGCTGTACACACGCCGTTTTGTACTACAGCATATCCGAGAGTAGTTATGAATAGAAAATGTGCAGGATCTAGCTGGTCTGTAGTGTCGAGCGAGATCGGGTCACGCATGAATGCAACACCTACTAGCTTACCATTCTTCATGTGAATTTTACATTTGTTCTGGCATGCTAATGTTCGTTTCCCTCAGTTTCTCCGCTACCATGAGGTACACGGAAATGTTACTGTGCAACAGCGCCTTTGCGGACTAGCGCTTATAGGGCGCTAATGGAGAGGCATTTGACGATTTTGCGTCCGAGGCTATAACAACTAGCATTATCGTCTTGACCTGTCCTGGCACTCGAGGTTACTTCGTAGTTTATATCTCACGCGTTTACAACAGTGTCCCATCTAACGTCCCCCCAGGACCTCAGAGTTCACTGGCGGGTGGGCAGGATGCGATTCGTCAATCACTCGCGACGACTGCACACAAGTGGTGCCAATTACAAAAGGCGCTGGTCTGTATGGGGAAGTAGAACCAACCAGATGGGCTCCAAGAGGTGTTATCATAACGCCGCCAGTTACCGAAAAGTCTCAAGAGGCCCGAGGAACACCGTAAGTTGGCAACTTTCCTCGTCTAAGAATCTCCGTCCCTGCCACGGGGTTGCACGGTGGGCCGCTGCAAGGCCAGAGTCGGAACAACATCAGAACTTGTGGCTGCCAGCCCAAGTGCCTGGCCACCCCAGATAATCAGAGAAGAGGCCGGGCAGTTGTATCAGAGTGGACTCCGCAGGATGGACGGTCCACTGGCAGAAAACAGGGGAATGGAACCAGGATGTCTGATCACAGCTGAGCTATTGGGTCTTCTTCACAGAAGATGTCCTTGGTCAAGTGAATGTCGAGTGCGAGCGTGCGCTTATCCTCCAGGGGCTGTAGATGAGGGGCTGGATACCTAACGCTGGAATGATCGTTGCATACGATGAGACACATTTGACAAGGAGCTGCTTCCTTTTTTCCCACCTCACACTTCTAGAGAATCGTCCCGCATGCGCAGCGAAAAATGAGCATGTCATCTTTCTGACCTTGCACAGAGAAGAGCAGGACAGACGTGCGAAACTCGGGCCCCGTGAGATCTCGTCAATCAATATATCCAACTAACTTAACTTCAAGGACCTGCCCTCCGGCGGCTCGGCCAATGCAAAGAAACTTTAAGAAAGTGCCGGCTTTATGGCGCGCGCGCTGGTAGTAAGTTACTGTACCGTGACCACTGACAGGACAAGTAGTGTGCCTGAGACCGCAATGCGATCCTACGTGTGGCCCAGGCCATTGGCAGGCCAGGGAATTTAGCCAATCATCACTTACGGTATCTGGTGGACAGGAGAGACTCATCCGACAAGAATACAATAAACGCTCTCCAAAAAAAGAGAGACCTACCGGGCCACTTAATCAATGCGGGTTGCAAGGCCAAAACCTTGGGCAAAACTCACCAGGGGTTGGGCGCAGCTTAATGCCAAATGTGGTAGGACGTGTGTGAGGAACAAACTATCTGCGCTTGGATTGCCAAGCAAGTCGATAAGAGACAGCACAAGGAACGGTGCAGGCTACATATATATTAGTACTAACTGTTACACTGTGACGTGCGGCAAGCTGGGACCACATCTTCCTGAACTGAGAAAGTTGGAGAAGGAAAGGAAAAACACGGTGACAAGAGGAAGCGAGCATTTGTAAATGTACAGAAAAGACTTCTGGAAGAACCGCATCTGGGATCCATCAAAGATACAAACAAACAACAAACGGCTGGTACAGAAAGATTTAAAAACCCGTCAGGTCAGACATAACCCCTTCGCTCCCTCCACCGATTCCCTGCACTGTTCCCACTTAACGGTGCCGGCGCCGCCAACCCCGAGTTCGAGTGAGAACGCTTACGCCCCACCAATATTCGCCCGTCCCCAGTCCCATCGCCGACCGAGATTTCCGCCGTGCCACTGGCACTAGAGGGAGACGCGGCCACGACAGGCGTCGTCGATGCGTCCGCGGTCGAAGTGCAGGGGATGACAAAGTACCGCCCGATCGCGCGGCGTACTGCGGCGTTCGCGCCACCCGCGATGCCACCCTCGGGCATCGTCGGGATGCGTGGGTGGTCCAGCGTTGGCGGGCGCTTCTTGTACTGCATAGGTGGACGTTTAGGACCAGAGAAGGGAAGAGAGCGAATGGATGGAGGGAAGGAGGTAGGGCCGCCGGAACGGAAGGTGGTGAGTACGCACCGTCTCGAGCTCGGGTTTTCCCCGCCAGCGCGCGAGGGCCTCACAAAACCTAAGCGCCGCACGCTCGACGGGCTCAACAGGATACCGCATCGCGAGGTCTTCCATATGCTTCGAAAGATCAGGAGTGCCCGCAGGGACGTCAAGAAACTGGCGAGGGTAGACAACGAACGGGCGGTCGGTTATCAGCAGCCACATCAATGATCCCGATCAAGAGGGTAAGCACGAAGGATAACAATAAAGCGCCAAGTTGGCAATTTACACATACCCGAGCAACCCGCTGTCCCATCTCGTGCGAAAACTCTGCCTCCCCCATCCGCCACCTACCCTTGGGTCGCTTCTCTGATGATTACTACGGCCACTACCACTGCCACCTGTGAGATTGCCGCCCCCACCTGCACCACCGGCGATGTCATACCCGCTACTGCTGGGACTGGTGTTCACGCTCCGGGTCGGGAAAAGCACGTTGACAGCATCGGGGAGATCTGGCATATCGTCTGGTTCAAACTCATTGTATTCGTCGCTCGTGGTGAGTGGTGAGGTTTCGGGAGTCACTGCGCCGCCGAGCCCGACACCCAGCAGGACTTGCACGGGAGCAACCCAGCCCAACCGGCGGTGAGGTATCCCTCGAGCACGGCGCACGTGAGCAGGCCAGCGAGCAGGAGGTACCACTCTGCCGTTGGCACGAGCGCTTTGGCGCCAATATCTTCCGCGCTGGCAGTGGTACTGACCTCCCGCCCAAGCTCGAGCGCGACGAGCGCAGAGAGCCTCAAAAACCGCGGGATGAGCTCCGCGAGCTGCGTATTCTTTGCCCCGGGCGGGCCGCGCGCCTCATCCAGTGGCGGGATCCCCCGTCTGAGCAACGTCCCGCCTAATCCCGGACGTGCAAGCCCGCTCCCGACGCCCGCGCCCTCGGAAAAGCCAGAGATGCCCCAGCCCTGAGAAACGCTCGCGCGATGGTTGCTACGTGTGTGCGGCGGTGCGGTGCGACCCGGACTGACGCAGATCCCGCATGTGTGGTGTAGGTGTCGCGGGCAGCGAACAACGGGGGGAAACTTGAGGTGCTTTGATTGATGCCGACTGCGAACATGTCACGCACGCGCCGAAGTGGGCCTCCACAGAAACAGCTGTTGTTGGTAAGTCGGATTCGATGGCTGGCTCGCGGTGTAAGCTTAACGTCGCCTTTTCACTCGGAAATAGGGGCAAGCGCGTGAAGCCGCGAAAGAAACGCACGTACAAGATGCGGCGACGATGAGTTTGGGACTGAGGGAGCTGCGGAAGACAGAGACAGAAGCGGAACAAGAGATTGCGGCAGCCATGACACGTGCGATGACGTTGGCAAGCTTCGAGCAGTCTGCCTCGAGGCTGAAGGACCTGGATCGCTCCAGGAAGTGGACGAAGGGGCCGCCGCGGATACAGCCTGGACACGCATTTGGCGATGCACGGGGGGCTGGCGCGAGAAGAAATCGTTGATGACCGTGGTCAGCGCCAGCCTGAGCCGAACGCCATTGGGGAGTATGTGCTTCCCCACTGGGGGCGCCGCGGGGGCTGTTGCGGTGGCATCTATTGCGTGTCCAGGGTCAGCGGGAGAGAGACTGAATACGCAGGGTAGGAGAAGTACAGGCGCAATGGGTTCGTTCGCCAGAAGCGGGTAGTCACGCGGGGGCTGCTTGAGCATGCCGGTGACGACCTTTTCGAGCGCATCGGCTCGCTGCCTGAGCCTACGTGCTAGCGGCAAATCCCGCCGCGCTTCCTCTTCGTTGCGGGATGGTTCCGGTCCGCCCGCAGCGGTGCCGTCACTATCGCTGGAACCTCCTCGTCTTCGTCCCAGTGCTCGGGTCGCTCGCGGTGCGCGTAGTTGGGTGAGCCTGACCCGCCAGTACGATCCGTCATGGCGAGCTCGGCGCGGGCCTGGGCGAAACGGGTGCGTGCGTGCACCCAGAGGAGGTGGTCGATGATGAGCGTCCGCGTTGACTTTTCTCGGGGAGGGATAGTGTGGAGGTGGTGTGCGTGTTGTGTGCAGGCGCGCGGAAGATAGGCGCGGGAGTGTGCGGGGCACGGGGAAGGTAAGTTGACAGTTGTGGTGGCTGAGGCAATGGTTGCGTCTGTGGGGGTGGTCCTGTTCCTGAACTGGAGTCAGAGCCGCCGCGACCGGAGAGCGAGCTGGGACTGTAACCATTCTGCAGCGACTGCGTTGGTGTAGCGAATTGGACATGGCCGTTGAGGGAGAAATCCATGGAGGATGACACGATGACGAAGAAGGACGAGACGATGGACCGCTCATGCAAA
>JAKEYF010000219.1:0-96467 GCA_021527775.1 Lactarius sanguifluus | reverse complement strand
CCTGGCGATGTCTTCCTTGATCACCGCGTTCTGCTTGCGGGTCCACCAGTCCACGACTTGCGAGAGGCCGGCGCCGCGGAAGTGTGCATCAAGTACAGAATCCGTGCGCTTGTTGGGAGGGAAGAAGACGAGCAGGTCCTTGATCCCGCCCTTCTTGAGCGCGCCGGCGAGATGGTCCATCGATGTCTCGGCGAGGTAGGCCCGCAAGATCACCGTCAGGACGCCCACCGAAAGGTCTTCACCAAGCAAAGTTTCAAAAAACAGTGGATAAGGGAAAGGGTGTGAAAGGAGAGGTACCGTTTTTGACGAGATGGTCCCTCGTCAGACTCTGCAGGCATGCGGCACTTGCAAGGCCCTGCGCGAGGAGGAGTCCGATTGTCGTGGCAAATCTTTCCCTCTGCTCTGGCTGCCATTTGTTGACATATTGCAGGAGGGTCGGAAGCGAGTTCTCCTCGAGGGGCTTTTGAAGGTACTTGTATCTGATGGGTCTCGGGTCAGCACAGCGATTCGGATGTGGCAGAAGCGTTAGATCTTACCTCCTGATTACTTATTGAGGACCTCGACAAACTTCTTTGTGTCTTCGACTTGAGCAGGTACCGTGATCTGAAAGAGTGAAAAGGGAGACGTGGGACCATCTGCGTCAAGGTACGAGCCGCCAGGCTGGAGAAGGCCCCCGACAAAAAGAATGTCGAAGAGGGCATCTGAATATTTGAGGAACTCTAGGGTGGAACCAGCCTGATGAGCTTGTTTGTAACTGTGTCGTAGTCGCCGTTGGGGATAGCTTCTAGGTGCTTGTACACCTGATCTCTGAATACTAGAGACACAGGAGGATCAGGCCGATGGAGTAAGATCTGGTAGAGTAGGGGAAAAAGAGCGCCGTAGCGTACCTGTAGGCTCGTGTTTCGCCTGTGCTTTGACCGCGCCTTTTCTAGCTTTGATTCTTACGCCCTGGAGCGAAGGCTTGGCAGCGGATTGTTGCTGAGACATCCACAAGTTTCGAATACAATTCGAAAACAGTGGATTCAATCCGAGGTGAAGGCAAGATGCTGTCGTCTTTGCGGGGAAAATTCGTGAGAACAAACGGAACTCTTCCCCGATTTGGTCACAATCCCCACATGTCCCCCCATCGCAACCATCTGGACTCTAATTTCACTAATTGAAAATGCCTTCTTTTGGCGTGCTCCAAGACCGAGCCTGGTTGTTCAAGCTACTCAAGGGAGACGTCCCGATAAAGGGGATGCATGACGTTCAATGCCCTAATGACCTCCGGGAGCTGTACTGTATCTATCCACCGCACCATCTGAAATCTGACATTACACGTAATAATGATGCAATGATGGCGAACGAGCATGCGGCCTTTTGGCTAATAGAGCTGTGTAGGCTGTACATATCGATTCAAGGCTGCGGCGTAGCGCCCTTTCCCCACCCTTTACGGGTAAGCGTAATGTAATATCCCAACGACGCACAAGCGGACTCAAAGAGATACTAGTAAGACACGTATGGGACCTCTGACAACACATGAATGCGCGGACAAGACAATAACGGAACACGTCATAGCCCTTCCCAACCATGAAAAAACCCAACGACCGCGGATATAGCACCTCAATCTCTAAGGACATATGGTACACAGTTACAAACGTGAATACACGCTAGACACAAAAATAAGGAACAGAAAGAAGATAGATACGAGACAACCGAGGCCGAGTGCGAATAGATAGTCGAGACGAGAGGAAAAAGTCAATATTGCAGGGATAGAGATTCGGCATCACCACGGATCCAACCAGAGCCAGGCCCTCCATTCCACGCAAATCCGTTCCACGCCCGTAAAATCCCGCCCTCGCTCGCGTACGCATACGCAAGCGCCGGCACGACTGCAGGAGTGGCTGTTTTCAAGCCGTCAGGATCTGACACGTGGTCTACAAAGGTCATTTGAACAGTGCGTTCCTCGCTGAGGCTGTCGGAAGATGCATCCGTAGAAGCCGGAGAGACGTTGAGTGTCGGTGTCGGTGAGTATTCAGACGCGGAGGTCTCCGGGGTCAGCATCCGCGAACCTTGCATACTTGCGGGTATGGTAGTGGTAAAACTGAACGGCGACGATGTTACAGTCTTCAACGACAAGGCATCATCAGGAAGCGAGTGGTTGCGTCGTACTACGCCAGTGACGATAGAGAAAGCGTCAGCTGAGGCACGGCTGCCGCACAGATCACCCGCGCTTTGGCTACGTGGCAGGAAACGCTGTGAAGGTATCTTTCCAACCCAGAGTCTCCACCCAAGGGCTTCGCCGAGGGCACGTTCGCAACGGCCAATCTCCCGTGCCGGGAGACCTGCCAGCTTGGCCCACGCGCGGTTGGAGTAGCACTTGTCTTGCATGAACTTAGACGCAAGAATTAGTGACGCTAAGAAGGCCCGACGGGGACACAACAATGGCGATGGGAGTGGGGGAAGAGAGGGTAGATCTTCGGGATGTGGGCGCACTTTCTTCTCCGCGTCACTTCCAGATTGCGAACTCGAAACCGTGGGGGAGTTGTCGTCCATCATGCGCACGGTTCGTGGTGCGTCGTCATTGAGGTGGTTTTCCGAGCCAACAAGATGCACTGGATCGATGATCTCGTCAATACTGACTTCTTTTGGAGACTCTTGTAAGCGTGGGTCATCTGAAAAGACGACCCGGGCGCTCTGATCTACCTCGCCACGGATTCCTTCTCCGGTTTGTTCTTGACGCACAAGTTCTGGGACCTTCGGACGGAGGGCTTCAATGTAACAAAGCGCGGTTTGAAGCACGCTACACGAGGTTCGTGATCGACGTAAAACCTCATGCACGAAAGTCTTCAGCGGGGTTGCATTGATTCGAGCCTGTTCGGCAGAAGAAAGGTCAGTGTGCGTTGCCGCACGAGAGAGGTTGCGAGATGCTGTGCCGTGGGGAGAGGAAGCAGTGCCTGGTAGACAGGAGGGAGTGATCGGAGTAGGGAGCTGTTGCACGTGGCCACTGAATATAGATGAATTAGACGGTCCATTAAGGGGAAGGATATTATGCATTGAAGTTGACGGAGTCGCCGAACACGCTTGGGTCAAGAAAACCATAGGAATGGTCGTTAGGATTCCAGATCTCCCACAGTGATCTGACGGCGGCATCTGGGTAAGGGAAGTGCGCGTCTAAGTAAACGGAAATCCGGCCGTTGCCACATGGCCGCGGAGCGGGGAAAATGGCGCGAGTTCACTCACCGACGAGGCCAGTTTACATACTTATGTTTATGGACTTCGCGAACTTCCTTCGAGGGTTGCGAGAGAGTAGACTATTCGACCGAGAGGGGGGAGGGTGGCTTTGTGTGGTCGGGTTCGCATATTGAGTGGGGAAAAGCTGGAGCGGGTGTTGATACAGACGATGATGACGACGATGACGATGCTGATGCTGGGGTATGCAAGTATGCACTCGATGGTGTCCGCATAGAAGGTGGGATGGAGGCATAGGGGTTGCCACCGGGCCGAGTGCGAGAAGCACTACGCCCACGGTGGTCAGAGAATGAGAGACAGAGCTTGCATAGTGGCTGAGTGGTGGTGATTCAAGTAGGGCTGAGAGGTGACAAACGAGAGAAGGGGCAGGTGAGGAGACTTATTTAACATAGATACCATAGATTGAGGAAAAGTGGGTACGGGTGTTAGAAAGGACGGAACTAGAAGTAGGAACGATGACGGCAGGGCTTTGGTTGGGAAGCAGAACGAGTCGTGTTGACGGTGGTAGCACACATTTGACCACGGAAGGATCAGAGGGGGACTGCCAGCCTGTCAGAAAGGCCGGACTGTCCGCGTTGACAGATAAAATCAGGTCCTTCAGCAAGAGCCGAAGGGTTTTATGCAGGAAAATAGGGAGGGGAGTCAAATTCCTGGAGTCAAGGGGGGGACGAGTGTCAGTTATAGGGGGAGAAGTGAAGGGCGGACGCATACAACTACTGACTAGGCGATAAGTAGGGGTGGAGTCCCGAACCCTGTCACGATATGTTTACAGGTTACATGTCACATGTCACCCTAGCGTAACCCCGCTCGCGATCGAGTTCGGACCCGGGACCTCCGTTGAACCTTGATAGTGGCGTCTTTTCCTTTTCCATCCTCGTGATTCAACCTTGTCTAGTACATCATCGATATTTCGTAGTCAGACTCCCACTCTTACAAGATCAAATCTCCCCCTCCCCCCCACTTACTTCTCCAAAATGTCCCTCGAGTTTCCGGTTTCACCCATCCCAATAACTGTCCTGTCCTGCCCTGCCTCCACTGAACGATTGTATCGCCTCGATATTTTTTATTGCCACACCGTTAGCTCGGATCACAGCATTCAGCTTGGTCCACGGGGCCATTTACCCGCTTTTGCACAGCCTGTGGTTGTGGTCACGAAATCTTACACCACCTCGACTTCCATACCCCCAGATCGATCGGCCCATCATGCATCATGGGTCACCTCGAGAATCGCAGTGCGTCTCGACTTCTGTACATGTGATCCACCGTCTCCAGCTGCCCTTCGCCGACTTTGCACATAACAGGATTGTGGCGTTTTGTTCCGATTAGATTAAGACTTCTGTAAAGTCAAAACAATCTCTGAATCCCTGAGGTATGGAGCCTCGAAAAGTCCACACGTTACTCCGCCCTATGGGTTTGACATGGTACAAATCCCCGGGTTGTGCGACTTGGACCGTTCGCCGTGTGGGTGCATGTATACCTAAGAGCAGCGAAATATATTGTACTTTTAATGAGACTTTCCGCATTATTCCACCCAGACTTGCAATTCATTCCGAGTTACTATACGGAACCCGAGTGGATGCTGATGGCCATTCTGGTTTGAACGGTTGCTTGCGGGAGATGTACCGATTGGGAAGTAACGCTGCTTTTGGCTTTCGACACAAGTTTTCGACACGCCAACGGCTTGCCCAGGTCATGACAAGGGTCATAAGTTTGCTACTTGCCCCATTCCATAGGCACCACGCGTACTGACAATGGGAGTCAGAATCATAGTCGCGATGGCACCACCAGCTTCAGGTGTTTACTGTGGTGACATTGTAGCCGCGCCCTGACTCATAGTCACAGTCATCGGCGTGACTGTAGCCCGGTTCATTTCAACTCGAGTTATTGTCTCACGGAACTTGCACCGGCTAGCTCCCGTTCCATCCCCGTGACAGAATGCCTCGGTTCTCTGCACACAGCATGGCGCGCTTGGTAATAATTCTACTTTCATCGCGCTGTGCCTCATGCACTCGCGCCTTTGTCCGCCGGGTCTTGTTTTCGGTGCCACACATCTAAATGTGCCACGCATCCAAATAATAGAGCCCAGATCTTCATTCCACAGCTTTCACAGTTTTATATTGCATCACCACGGACCTGTTCACGCCTGGACAGTGGTATTCGCTAGACTGCCATCCTGTTTCCCTGTCAGTTTATCCTAGCTCTGTCTGGTGCATTCCACGTACAAGGCCATTGCGCATCGATGTGTTCTAGATTTCCTGCCATCTCCCAGTGCCACCAATACCTTAACCCTCTAAGTCTCGGCGCCATTATTAGGATAACCCGAGATGGTGCGAGCAGCCCTAAGAAGATCTATACTACGGCCAATCGAAATATCACCCCTAAAAAACAGAAACCCAGGGAATATCAGTGTCGTCATAAATCTACGCCACCGACTGGCAACAGCTATATTTTTATCTCCAGCCGCATTACTGACACCTTTAGTGCCCCTGGCGTTGTGATTGAGGTTTCTCTTTTGGGGATGTGCTGGCCATGAATTCGAACACCGAGCAACCGTCTTTGGGAGTAGAGTTTCACCGTGGTCACGAAAAAGACCTATTTCGGCAAACCTTCGCTGAGGCGACTTCGTCGAGTCCCATCAATACTTGTTTCGGACAGCTCACTGCTGGCGCTCATTTCGGTACCGCTGAAGGGAAAAATTGGCTCGCGCAATGAACTCATTCTTCGTGGTACCAGTCTTCCGTTATTCGTTGCCTTATGCGACGAACTCAGGAGTCGCTGGCCTTGGTGCCCCGTTTCGCCATTGGGCCGTTCGACGTTGATCGGAGCGTGCCACTTGGCATGGATGGATGAAACGCGAGATTTCTACGTATTCTCCGTATTCTCTTGTGCATTGCTGGATCCCCGCACGGGGTCTTGATTACACTACCATCGTGAGCTACTTGCGTCAAGCACTTGCAAATCAGATCCGGTAATACTCCGTTTACCGGAGAGCTTGTCGTTGAATTGGGGACAATAACAGAGCCCTCTTTTCTGGTGGTGCATTATGGCTGGGGATGTCCACCTATTTCGCTATCCCTGAGGCAGCATGAAAGACATTTCGTTCCCATATATCCAATCCAATATAATTAGAGGTCTATGCCGTATCGGGGCACTGCGTGAGCCTTATACTGAGGTATGCGTGAGCATGGACAATGAGAACGCGACGCGCCGAGCGAGTCAGACGTATTCGTCATGGCAGAATACTGTCCTCGAAATCAGGTGTTCTCCGCAGTAACGTATCTTTCAGGACCGCTCCATGGCGTACAGCCTATACAGTCGGGGTACATGACGAGCGCGCTATGAGATGCTATGTCCTGTGCCAAGTCCCTTTGGCGCGCCGCGCAGTAAGACCCGCGTCATCGGTGCTGAGTCAAAGTCAGCGAAGCGCTTAGCACCGACGATACCAATGACCCTCGCCCCCCGGTGGTTCGTAAAGCTGACAGAAATGCGAACGGGGACACAGTCACGGGTGGTGTCTTTCGTAATGCATTCTCGTCACATCCGGGACTAGCACGTGAAGAACCAGACAAGTCATTCCGAAGTATGACGAAGAGGGTGCCGGTTTGAGGGCGATATTCGTCTTGGTTGCCCTGAAAACCTTTCAAGTTAAACGAGAAAGAACCAAGAATATGCAGCACGATAAGATACAAGATCACATGGCCAGGCGCTCGGGCAATGTTTGGGACAGCGAGGTCGAGGCTCAACACCGTTGCTCACAGGAGCTTTCACAAGAGAAACGAGAACGGTTAATCTGATTGTCTTACCAGATTTGAGTTTACTTGGCCGCGTATTGGTAGTCACGGTGACCAGTTGTGCTTGTCTGTCGTGGTGACGACAAGGTGTTCTCTGTTATAGTCCAATGTTGGAAGGTCCCTCCTAGAGGCCTGCATTCTTGTGAGAGGTCCCGCTGATTTAGTAGTTCATCTGTCTTGGTGTGAGCATATAACTTAGGTAGGAACGCGAGCTACTTGCCACGATTGGCTAGGGTATCTCAGTCTCAGGGTCTCGGCGCTTGGTCTCGTAGACACCCGTTTCCGACAACGTAATTGCTTCAGTTCGTGGTGATACGGAAATCGCCATTTGGGCCCAAGGCAAGGAACGGGAACGGCAATGTTGTGAGTCATGGTACGTAGTCTTGGTTCTTCTGTTCTATGCGAGCCCCGATGAACGTTTTAGGATTTTTGTTTACAGTAATTAGTGGCGTACCAATGGCGACTGCTTTGCTGTGCCTGCATAATTATGTCCTGGCACAAACATGAGCGGGTGTGAAGAGAACAAGCCAAGACCAAGTTTGGAGTCGAGGGATCACGCTCACGATGTCCACACTTGGGGTACTTATGCCAATGGTCAAGCTGGTCAAGAGGAATCGCGCAGTCCGCCGCTGGTTGCTTGTTGCCACCAATCCTCGTTGCTTGTTGCCACCAATGTTCTTTGACGTGCGACGTCCAGGGCAAAATAAGGGGCAACGTACTTTCTTCCGCTTTTTTAATTCCGCCCACTTCGCTCTTTCACACAGACGGTACTTTACGTTTTACACTAGCAAGTCGTTTGTTCCTCTTTAAATTGACCACTCGCTCCTTTCTTTTAGATTCCCAACTACACTCACCCCTCTCCATTCGTTATGAAGTTTTCCATTGGTCTTGCCACTTTTACTGTTTTCTTGGCCACCGCCATTGTTGAGGCAACTTGGCTCGACGCCGCCGCTCACAAGCGTCACGCTGTGCATGTCAATAACGCTCGGGACGTTGCACACCGTGCTGGAAAGCGTTGTAAACCAAGGCCGTCAGGGCAGTCCAGTAGCGTCCATCACGCCAACCCGACTCCGACCCACCCAGCGGGCAACTCTCCGCCATATGTCCCCACGAAAGACTCTGTGCCCAAAGCCAGCTCAGAGAAACCCCCTGTCCAAACACCTGCCCCTGAAGCATCTGGCTTGATCAGAGTTAGCTCCGGCCAGTGCGGCCCTCCCGGTGCATCAAGTACGTCTCATGAGGCGTTCGTTGGTCGCAGGGTACTTTTGACCACCGCTATTAGAAAAGGTCACGAAACTTAGTGGCCCCAACGGCAACATTGACTGGATCAATTGTGGCATTACTGGCGGCGGCTGGACGCCTCCTCGTGTTGAGGTCAAGCAGCTTGTTACTGTGACCTTGGCTAGTGCGAGACACGCTGCATTTGCCCCCTGCCGTGATAACATTATCGCCACGTTCGAGAAATACGGGAATATCCATGGCAGTTCGTGTCCTCTTCGATGTGTAGCGTGAGCCTCTCTTTGTTGATCACGGTATACAGTCCCTTCTATCTTGCTTGCGTCGTTTGCGATGCAAGAAAGCAGTTGCAACCCGTCCGCTGTCGGTGGGGCCGGTGAGCAAGGCCTCATGCAGATCACCCAGGACAAATGCAAAGGTGCTCCAGGCGGCAATTGCCAAGACATAGTATGGTGTCTTTTCCCTATCGGAGGGTCTGAAACTCAACTTTCTCATTGTCACACAGGATTTCAATATCAGGACGGGGGCTGAATTTTTTGCTACTCTTCTGGCCACTAACAACGGTGACATATTCACAACCATTGGGAAGTATAATGGCTGGCACCATGGCATGACATATGTGCGTATTATACCTTGTATAGGAAGGCGTTTTCTAACAGGATTGGACTAGTCCGATGCCACGAGTGCAGCTAACACCCATTGCTGCAGATGCCAAAACAACCTTGACTAGTAAGTGCTCTTTCTGAGTTGATCTTTGACCGTTGTACTCATACTTTTTCTCAGTGTTCATCAATTCGTCAACGGCTGGCTACAGGGGATGGACGCCTACGACGCTGGGCTTGGCAAATATTTCAATTTGGAACGTTGTCAGTGACCCGCACTTTTGTTCTTTTGTCACTGCACTCGGCTCGATGCCCGATGCAATTTGGATCGCCTGATGGTTGGCGCAGAGCGGTCGACTATTTACTATGTTCCGCCGGACCGGTGACTACCGTACAGAGTACAAATACTTTACAATCTAGATTGAGAGCTTGCATGCTTGACGATCATGAGTGAATCCCCAACTACCTCTCCCTCGGTACCATCCCCGGGTCTGTCAACGCTCAGCTTAACCGATCTTAAGGAGGTCTCAAATAAAGATAGACAAGAAGCCGCCCAGCTCAAAGCTGACGCTAACAGGGCCTTTCTGGGTATGCTTTGCGAACTAGCAGCCTGCTTACTTGCTAAGCTGCCTACTGTGTCTGAAAAGGCCATGACTTTCCGCGGGCTGCGCAACTGTACTCCGCAGCGATAGACCACAATCCAGGCGATGCAACGTTATTTTGTAATCGCGCATATACCCGCATCAAGCTCGAGGAACATGGATATGCTCTGCACGACGCTGGTAAATATCGTCGTTCTTCTCCCTGTTTCGAGAAACTAGATGCCCTGCCGTAAGCCCGTGCCATCGAACTTAATCCCAAGTATGCCAAAGCGTACTACCGGTGCGTTCTCGCTACGACTGCGTGTCTTGGTGATGCACCATTAAGTTGCAGCCACGCTGTGACGGCGTCGCAGTCGCGCGATGTGCCACATACAGATCCTCAAACCGCAGCTCGCCGTTGCCGACTTGAAGAAGGTGCTCGCTCTGGAGCCGCACAATGCGCAGGTCCGTAAGGAGCTCGATTCGACGCAGAAGCTTGTTCGCAAGATCGAATTCGAAAAGGCGATCGAGGTGGAAGAGGAGAAGAGCGCCGTTGATAGGTGTTTGGAGATCATCGCCGAAGGTGTGCCGTGCCAAAGTCGTTCGTTCGTTCCTGAACTGATATCTGCTGTGAAGAGGCCTGCGAGGTGGAGAAAAACTACGAGGGGCCAAGGCTCGAGACAACGGACGACGGAAAATTCGAGATCACTATAGAATTCATTCGATCCATGATGCAGTGGTTTAAAGATGGAAAGGCGCTTCCGCGACGGTACGCATGGGAAATCGTACTTGGAGCTCACGATCATTTTGCAAAAGAGGAGAGCCTCGTCGATGTCAAGGTGGAGAAAGGCGTCACTATCGATGTCATCGGGGATGTGCACGGTGCTGCTTATCGCCTTGCTGAGGGAGTCCCATGCTGACCGACTTCTCAGGACAATTTTTCGATGTTCTGCATCTGTTGTCATTAACGGGAGAGCCATCAAAAGACCACATCTTACTGATGAACGGCGACCTTGTGGATCGTGGCTCATGGTCCGTGGAGGTCATCTTGACCGCTTTCGCGCTCAAATGTTTGTGGGCTTTGTTTGCGCTTGTCCTGTGAACTCTCTAACAGAGAGGCTGTAGGGCTATTTCCAGAAAGGATGTTCATAAATCGTGGAAATCACGAAGCGAAAGAAATGAACCGGACGTATGGGTTTGAAGGCGAGGCGAAACACAAGCACGGAGAGCAAACATACAAGGCATGTCCCGTCACATCGCATGATCAAGCATATTACCAACAGCATTCTTCCTCCAGCTCTTCGCTCACGTCTTTACGACCCGTCTGTTTCTAAACGTCTGTACCGTCTGGGGTTCCCGCTCACAGAGAACTTTAGTGCCTCTCGCTACCCTCGTCAGCGCAACGCAACCTCCTGCTGAGAAACAGGACGTGATTCTTTCTCCGGATGGTTTTAAGCGATACTTTATCACGCATGGGGGCCTCTTCGGGAAAGACGGCATTACTCTCGATGAGATCCGTGCGATAAAGCGAATAGGTCGTCAGCCGGGGACGGAAGGTTTGATGTGTACGCTTTCGTTCATCTTTTCAGCTTCCGGCGATTCGACTCACTTGCATTGACAGGCGAGGTTCGTGTTTTTTTGGTTCTTCGTGCTCGAGTCCGAGGTGCTAAGCATAGGTGCAGCTACTCTGGACAGACCCACAGGAATCGCCCGGATGGGGGCCTAGTAAACGTGTAGGTCAACCATCAGATGAGGAAAGAGACCCTGACGAGATTTGCTGCACTCAGGGTGTGGGCATCGCGTTTGGTCCTGATGTGACTAGGCGATGGTGCAACTTGAACAAAGTAACCGGTATTCTGCGCAGTCACGAGGTACGACAAGGTAGGAAGATGCATGGCCTTTTTTCGTGGCTCACGCTGACCACACCCAGACGGTTATGCCATTGAACATGGCGGGTTATGTACAACGGTATGCAGACAGCCGTTTTTAATCCGATATCCTTCTCTTACATACAATCCCAGGTATTCTCCGCCCCAAATTATGTCGACCAAGGGGGTAACAAAGGCGCATTTGTATGTCTCAACTCAATTCCTTTGTGTCGTTCAAGACATTCAAGTTCTGATCCATCAGATTCGCATTGATGCGGAGGGCACGCAGAAGTACATCCAATTCGAAGCGCAGCCACATCCGAACGTTCGCCCTATGGCGTACCAAACTGGAGGGCTGGCGAACCTGATGATGTAGGAGCAACTTTGTTCTAGCCGACATTTAGGTAGCTTGTGGGTGTCTGTGCGATACCGGGGGCTCGTATCTATCTTGGTTTGTAGTGTGTACCTAAACTCTCTTGCGTTGACAGAGCTGGATGCATTTATTAATGTTTCACTCCATCCTCCGAGAAAGCCCGATTTAGCATGGTTAACGTACAAACCGGCTCGACTGAGCGGGACAGGACTATACTCCTGCACGAAGGTTTTAATTTGACCCGGACACGCGAGTAGAGCCGTCAGCGCTGGGTCTAAGGCCCTAGAGATAGACAATACGAGGCTTTCCGAGGCTTTCCGAGAGACGTTTCTACGACTAGGCCAAAGAGAAAACACGAGTTAGGAGCATCTGCACGGCGATGGCCGTACTTCGTCCTCTTCCCAGACGGCTCCATTTTGACATAATACCCATCACTTGTTCCCATGCGGCCTGTCTCTTCCGAGAAGGGCGCTGCTAATCATTTATACAATCTCCGTGTGTTGCTCTCGTTGTTAGAACAGATGATAGGGCTGGGCGACAATTAACACCGAACAACTTCTTTAGAACGACTCCCGAACCATTACGCCGCTGCACCGCTGCGCTGGGGTATGCGCCCGGGCTACACGGGTTGACTACCATGTGTATTGACGCACAGCGAGTCTGGGCGTGCCCCATGAGGAGAACGGGGACGCTGGTGCGCCCCTCAAGCGCACAAGCAAAATTCAGATTCAGTTCATGATCAGATGTTCCCTCGGGTGCAATCCGGGGCGCCACTAAGAAACTAAAAGTAGACCTCAATGCCCGAACTTTGCCGCCGCCAGGGAACCGGGGTACTTACTAAAACTCGCTGACGTTCTACGGTGACCTTGCCCCCTTTACCCGACCAAGTCCCGTTACCTGCGCTTCTGTGTGCTCTGATCGACAGATACTTTGGGACTAGGGTCCACGGTGCATTACCATTACAGTAAGGTGGCTGGTGCATTTTAATCAGTAGTAGGCCAAGAGTTTTTGTGAACACGTGAATCGCGGGGAACGCATGAGATGTCCTAAAATCCGCAGCCGATCTGCCAGGGGCTCTAAGCAGGGCATTTAGACAAAGTCGTCTGTTGTATATGGCTTGCGGTTCGATGAAAGGGACAACAATGACATGCAGCAGCACCAGCACAACCACGACACAAGCAACATACCGAGTTGAGCGACCGTGCGACGGCGATGACCCAACACCTCAAGGCCTCCAGACCCGTGAGGCTGACCAACCGTGGGGGGAAAGGCGAATACGGCGACTCTGTTGCTGTTTCTTCCCCTTTATCGTCGTTTCTTCCTACCGGCCTTCGCCTTCCGTGCCGCCTTGCCACCCGCCAATTCTGCCTTTTCCGTCCTTCGCGCACGCTGTTTCACCTGTGCCGCCCTACGCGCCGCCTTCGTTTCGTATCGCACCGGAGCGTTTTTCCTTTTGCTCGTCTTCCGACCCTCGTCATCCCTTACCCGTTCTCCGCCCTTCCGAAGTGAAGATGAAGGTGGTGGTGGTGGTGGTGGAAAAAGCGCCTGCGGCTCGGAAGAAGTCGGGCCATGAATGAGCGTGCTCGGGTCAAAGTCCTCCACAATCGTGACTGTGGCGAGTTGCTCCTCGTCGGAGTAAGTCTCCTGTTCTAGACCGGCGTCGTTAGATGGTGCCGATGCAATGCCATGCCATTCCTCGTCGTCTGATCCGGTGTCTGGTCGTGCGTGCGTGGCCTCGTGAGCAGCTGGGAGAAGGAAAAAAATGATTGAGGACACACCCTCCACGAAGCCACCGTACGCTGCCTCAACTTTTGCTGCGTTCTGGGTAGCCTGCTCCGCGAGGATACGACGTTGCTATGGTCATATATATTAGCCCGACACCATGCAGGAGTTGGGAGAGTAACCGCGAGAAAGGGAGGAAGGGGTTCGGAGACACCGTACATACTTCTCGTCGAGCCTCTAGATGTTCCTGCTTCTCCCTTGCCAACGCCCTTTTCTTACTCTCTTCTTTTTTTGCTAACTTTCGTTTGTGAAAACCTGTCAGAAATTCTCTATGCCGCAGTGTCATACACTTGCAGAAAAAGAGACGATAGATGAGATCTATGCGCACCTACGTGCATCCTCGTCGAATACAATGGCCGGGATTTGTTCGCGTTTTTGTTTCCTTTTCGCTCTGATGACCTTATGCGATTGCGTGAGTGACTTGATGTTGGATGTCATACGCGGTCGAGTCCAAAAGAAATAATGCACGGCCCGTTTCACCAAGTCTGGTTTCAAACGACGACGTAGATGAAAAACCTGACTTCCATGACGATGATATTCTCGACTACTGCACGATACAATGACTACACTATTAACAACTCAGAGACCGCCACGGAGACGAAGGACTGTAAACCTTGTCAATGAGGTGGCTAGGGTCAAACGAACGACAAAGGCGTACCGAGGTGAAGAGTGCTCTCCTTCTGAATATTGTAATCAGAGAGCGTACGTCCGTCCTCAAGTTGCTTTCCAGCGAAAATCAGGCGCTGCTGGTCGGGGGGGATGCCTTCCTTGTCTTGAATCTTGGCTTTCACGTTGTCGATAGTGTCTGATGACTCGACCTCCAACGTGATCGTTTTGCCGGTCAAAGTCTTGACAAAGATCTGCATACCACCACGCAGACGGAGAACAAGGTGAAGGGTCGACTCTTTCTGGATGTTGTAATCCGAAAGTGTGCGGCCATCCTCGAGTTGCTTGCCAGCGAAGATAAGACGTTGCTGGTCCGGAGGAATGCCTTCCTTGTCCTGGATCTTGGCTTTCACGTTATCGATCGTATCCGATGACTCAACCTCAAGCGTGATCGTCTTCCCGGTGAGGGTCTTCACAAAGATCTGCATCCCTCCACGGAGACGAAGGACGAGATGAAGGGTGGACTCCTTTTGGATGTTGTAGTCCGAAAGGGTGCGGCCATCCTCGAGCTGTTTGCCGGCGAAAATGAGACGCTGTTGGTCAGGAGGGATCCCCTCCTTATCCTGGATCTTCGCCTTCACGTTGTCAATCGTATCTGATGATTCCACCTCGAGGGTGATGGTTTTGCCCGTCAAGGTCTTGACAAAGATTTGCATACCACCGCGAAGGCGAAGTACTATAAGGGGGATATCAGAGGGGGGAAGGGACAAGGCGTTGTCAGGACTACGTACCGAGGTGAAGAGTGGACTCCTTCTGAATGTTGTAGTCAGAGAGTGTCCGGCCATCTTCGAGCTGCTTTCCGGCGAAGATAAGACGCTGTTGATCCGGAGGAATGCCTTCCTTGTCTTGAATCTTAGCCTTGACGTTGTCGATAGTGTCGGAAGATTCCACCTCAAGGGTGATTGTCTTGCCGGTGAGGGTCTTGACAAAAATCTGCATGACTGGTACATAGGTCAGACACAAATAAGTGACTAATGAAGAGAGGCTCACCGAAAGTGAGGAGTTTCGAGTGGAGTGTAGATGATGGTGGTGGTTGGAATGAAGAGTGGTGTGTGGGTCCTGCGCAGCGCCGGCCTTTATCAATCCCAGCAGCACGTGATGTATTGCCTTGGCGCTGACAAAGCCGCTGATTTCGGCCTCAGGGTTCGGCAGCCTGTGTCCGAGTGCGGGTCCTCGTCCTGCTATGACTGATCCGAGTCAGCCCACACTGCCGTATTGCGTGTCCTGCGACAAAGGCGGGCTTAAAATTATTTATTCGTGATCTAGATCTGTTCTGGGTCACTGACACCCAGGGCACAGAACGCACACCAGCAACTACTACTGTACTACACGGGCCAATATGGCGCGAAATCCTTTAGAAATCGCAGAATGCACGACTTTATTTTTGCTACGCTTAATCACGTAGAACACACCGCGGGTTAGTCAACGGACGATGTGATGTCATCATACTCTTTGTCTACAAAGATCTCCGTGTACAACAAATACTTGCAGATAGTCTTGGCACCCTGATGCTGGCGAATTGCTGAAGACTCTAGCGCGAACGAATGCTTGGGGGGCGTACGCTCGCTTCGTCATCCGGAGACCCGTTGATTATAACCTGATGGCCAACGCCAGCTGGTACGCAACCTTCGCCTAGAGCTGCTTCCAGTGCCACCTTTGTAGCAAACCCGGAACAGTGCATCGGGAGTACGTAGGTCGGCGCGGGAATAAGATCCTCGGAGAGGAAATCAACGGTGGGTTTGATGCGATCTGCCAACTCCGGGCCAGCAAGGTGGAGCCCACCCACAATCTACAGCCGATGATGAGATTGGTAACGCCTTGAATCGAGAAACGTAACGTATACGTACCATGTACATTGGTCTCGAGAACCTCTTGATTGCATCTTTGACAACGTTCACGATGCCTGCGTGAGAGCAACTGTATTTGGGTTAGACCCGCGCACAATCTCACCAAAATTTGGAGCACACTGACGCGCTAAACACGACGAGACCCTTCCCGAGGACATCGACAGCAGCGTACCTTTCGTCCATAATATCCTTGCGCCCATCGTGAAACCGATCCACCGACTAATCAGGGAAGTAACTCACCGGTTCTTTGGACCAGCTCCCAGCGGTGCCGTCGTCGCTTGGGATGAAGCGCACCCCACCGATCAGACCCGCCTCGAAAGGGGTCACGCGTGGTATCTCGCCGCTCACCCAAACTGTTCCACCAGCGACGGTGTGCCCCTCGCGATGCGTTTCCACGATGCCCCCGTGCGCTTCGATCTGCTCAAATGTGGGGTCACGGGGCAACTGACAGATGACCTTGTCTGCTGGTGGAGGTGCGATGCCGCGGGCAGTGGGGCGGCTCGGATGCACATCGACGATGGTCCTTGCGCCGAGTTGCTGACCGCGAAGGTCGAGGAAGGAAAGGAGGCCACCAGTATGGTCGGCATGCCAGTGAGAAATCACCACGCGTTCAATTGGCGCGAGCGGTGTGCTAAGCCCGGAAAGGTTGCGAGAGAGGGACTTGGATTCGGGACCTGTGTCAAAGAGCGTGAAGCGGGGGGTCGCTTCGGTAGTGCCACGCGTTTCCTGATGGCATAATTATTGTAAATCAACAAGCGGCTTAGTGCCAACGACGCAAACGCGCGCACGATCAGGGCAGAGAAACCATGAGCGGCTGCGGGAGATAGGTGACTACTTCAGATTGGGTCATCGGCGGCGAGGAGACCGATGCGAACCACAACAGAACTCTTCAAGTGGAAGAATGGGCGTGCCGGTGAGAGGGTCCATCTCAGACGCCTTGTGGGTGAGATGGTGCCGCAACTCGTGGGTAAACCCTGGCGGCAGTTTTGACATCCTACACGTAACTTAGCGAAGTTGCCCACGGATCCTTTTGACTCGGCTAACCATTCGATGGTGTTGTCAACGAGAAAGGTTATCGCAAGATACTGCACGGGCTCGAGAACCTGGGTACGGAAGCTTGAAGACATGAGAAGGACTTGGTCTCAGTCAGCGACCTTTGGGTAGATGAGGTGCCTGACCGTGCTATCTCTGGCCTGATTCGAGATGACCTCAGCTGCTGGTAACGCTGGATGTTCGGCTTTTCTTCCACTAAAACTAAAACTGTCAGCTTGCAGGAACAGGGGAACGCATCTAAGGCGCAGACTCAGTCCGTATCGATGCAATTCAAACCACTCAAGGGCGTACAAGTAATACAGTTGCCACCAGACGTCTTACCACAACCACGGCACGGCCGCTGCGCTGTGCTCTCTCCTACCTGATTGATACCCACCCCATCATTGATACTTCTCATTTCAATTACCTTCTATGTATTCGTCCTCAATGCCGTCAACATTCCCATCAACTCCGCCTAGTCCCTTACCCGGTGGCACTTCCAGTCCCGATGTCGGGTTGTTCCCGCGCAGTCTCGGCGACGCCAGCGTCTCCATCAACCCGCTGCTATATACGATGCGACTTTCGGTCTTTATTCTCGTGACTCTTCCGAACATCAAGACCCCTCCCTCACCGAACACATCTACCTGCCTTCTAGTTCCATCGTAGCTCAGCAATCGTTCCCACCCGCTGTACCATACTCCTCTCCGATGAGCCGACACAATGGCTGGGCACATTCTAACTATACAC
This sequence comes from Lactarius sanguifluus, assembly GCA_021527775.1. Lineage (NCBI taxonomy): Eukaryota > Fungi > Basidiomycota > Agaricomycetes > Russulales > Russulaceae > Lactarius > Lactarius sanguifluus. Next base: position 78,711 of record JAKEYF010000219.1, on the reverse strand, counting down.
AATGGCATCCTAGCGATCCTTCTACCGACACACAGGCCGCCGCTGCCGCCGCTTCCTCTACTGCCCTATCGATGGCCCACAAGGTGTGGTTGCTAGAATGCAAACACTGCCGCACTTTCCTGACGAACCGTGGCATGAAGGTGCGCGTTGGCTGCTAGCTCGATTGATCCTCTGTCATTCGGAGCTGCCATTCTCCAGGCTGTTCTGTTACTTCGCCCGCACGTCCCACTCTACTCTACAGACGCACTACCCGTCAACTGTTCAGCCTATTCTGCGCGGCCTCCCTCTCTGGATTCTTCTCGCCGACGGGCAAACGAGCGGCAGCCCCGGACGTGTGAGTGTCTAACGCAAACACTCTGTTGTCACGGTTGCGGAAGCAATGTTGGTTACATGATTGTGTTTCCGGTAGGCCATCCTATTTCGTTCGTGTCCTCTTTCATAAGCATCATTACGTTTCTAGTGCGCCCGGTGCACATCTTCGATTTCTGCGACGAACCGCGTGACCAATGGTCACCGCTTCGTTTTCACTCATCTGAGCTCGTTGCATCTGAGAGACACTACGCTCCAGGTGAGCCCGGGATTCTACCCGCCTACACCCGATCATCGTCGTCCTCCCCAACCTCTTCGTTATCTCCGCGGTCTTTCCTTCCTGGTACACCGGACGCCGCCAGCCCGCGTTCGCCTTCGACAGCTTCCCCTGCGTTAACCTCGGCCTATAGCACCATGCCACCACAAGCGCCAGAATCACCCTGCCCGGTACCATCACCCGAGTTTGCGGAACCACTCAAGCCGAGCCCTCAACCGCTGCGAGTGGGTGACCTTCTGTACTGGCACCACCTCATGCGGAGCGGCGAGATCCCTGGAGCTATAGACGACCGGCGTGCGCGAGGGATCACTGCCGTTCTTTTTGACCGGTAACGAGCTTGTACACCGTCACCTGGGAGATGCAGACCGAGGTGAGACCCAGAAAACGAAAATTGTGGCGGGTATTACGGACGAAAAGTATTGGTTCAAGTTATTGATCCCATCCACAACATCTTTAGCACGTTTATTTGGCACTTTCCGACGATTTTGTCTAGCCTGGTCATGTACATAAGTTACTGTATTGTCATAGTTTTGTCATCGTTCGTTCATTTCCTCTGTCAACATGGCTGTGTATTTGGAAATCAGGCGCTGCACAGCCATGACTTGCTGCGGGCTGCGCAGAGGGAGTATAAGTCCCTGACTCGAAGCCACAGAGCGATCATCGCACCAGCCATGATTTACAAGTCTGAAGGCTTCAAGGATGCCCCGCCATCCTATCAACACGTCCTACAGAGCTCCTCCACGGCTCTCGCTAAACCCAAGGCCGACCCCCTGGGACCCAATCCCGATGCGACGTTAGGTCCACGGCCTCCGTCCCACCCAACAACCGGTCTGAAGCGGGTTCGCCACAAGGCATCTACCCCATCGCGATGGCTCCCCACCTCAATATTCGGTCTTTCCAAAACCGCAAAGCAGGTCCGCGGCACGACTCAGTCACTCCTCCGAGACCTCCTGTCCCAGGCACGGCCCTCCGAGCATGAGTGGCTGTCCGTGCTCACCAGCTGCTCCGAGGCGTGCGATGCGCAGGGCCTCAACTTCTCGGCTCTGCTGCAGGAGCCCTTTGTCGAAGGCCACTCCCCCGTTTACTGGGCCATCCTCAAGCGTCCGGTCCACCCTGTCAAGGTCGACCATACGACCACCACCCGCGACCCAGATACGCTCGTGATGGCCATCCTAGACGCCTCCCTCCCGCTCAATGCCCAGAGCGTCGCAGACACACGCCTCGCGTGCATGACCGTCTCAGACAACGCGCTGTTCGTACGCCTGGGGCAGCGCTACGAGGGTTTCTCGCCGCGCCTAGGGACGGACAAGGTGCTGCTCGGCGGGGCCGATAACGTCGACTCCGTGACGGTGGACGAGTCACACGGTGGGGGAGCGTTCACGGTGCGCTTCTCCCTCACACAGTTTCCGCTACGCATGCGCGTGTCCAAGTTAGCCCGGGTTGAATTCATTGCACGTGGTGCGTTGCGCCCTTTTCTCTCCCCGTTGTCTGTGTTGAATGTGTCCGGTGTCCAGGGAGATTGTGGCAACTCGTGTTTGCTGTTGCCGGCGCACCTGGCGCACCGCATCCACACCCAGGCCGTGTTGGCGAGTGGTTCGTCCAACTGAGTCTCAGCGAGCCGAGCTCGCCAGCGTGGGTCGACGGGCGCCTCTCGATCGTGGACCGGTCTCTGCCCCCACCCTCATCAGCACCAGATCCTCCACAGACAACCCCTCTGGGAGCACTCCGTGGATTTCCTCTTCCGCCAAAACATCCCATCCATGGTAAACAGCGCGCGACGGTATCGCTGGCGATCAAAACAGAGATGCACCAGATTTCTCCAAGTGGACCCGTGCGCGAAATCGTCGTGTCACTCGAGAAGTCTGCATTTGGTACATCCCTGCAGAATGAGTGAGTCTTCCACCTCACCTTTTTTTTTGTCTCTGCTTGGGGTTTAATATTTTCGTTTTAGCACCACTTCGTTCGTTGACGCGGACGGGACGTTGAACGCCCAGCTGGAGGTCAAGCTACAGAAGACTTCGTATACAGAGGGGAGCTGCATCATCTGTTAAACATCGCTGATAAGCATGTCACTTCGGTCGCACGTCGATTTTGAGCCCAGAGTCAGTACCCCATTATTGGCATGCTTAAAAATTCTTGCAGTCTCTGGAGTTGTGTGTAATTATATGGCATGTTGTTCTTTGTGGTTTCTTTGCTTGACTCGGATGGTCTCGCTTTCGTAATGCACATGGCTGGACATTTTACTTTATCTGATCGGTTTCATCTCCTCGCATGATGTGCTATTGTATCCTAGTCGCATCTTATACAGATTGTTACGTTCGGCCCGGAAGTGGACACTGACGTCAAGGGTATGACACCGCGTCAGCAGTATATCGTCATGGACTTGTGAGATCAGTCAGCCGGGTAAGCTCCGGCGCATGTGATTGTGTACGATAACGGATCGGATCATGACTCGGAATGTGACTCATACTAGGATAGCTGTACTAGGGTTCACGGTACTTACGCTATTGGCTAGTACGGATTGAAGCGGCGCTTGAAAGCCCGCGCGTAACTGTATAAGTAGAGAGCTGCGAAGACCAAGAACGGCATCTTGGTCTTCTTCCAATACCACTATCAGTTCTTCGCTCTATAGGGATCTCCCCCTTTAAGTGAGTCGTCCAGCATATCCCCCGAGACCAAGGGGATCCCCTGTGACTTATCCCAACGTTCCCTTCGTGGACAGTGGATTATCCCCTCGACGCTATCTACCACAAAGTCTTCTTCTACCTCAACGAACGCGTGGCGTCCCCCTACGCTACCCTCTACATCATCGATCACCACACCTGGGACGAACTCGAGACTTCCGACACTATCCCCATTGGCGTTCAACAAGGAGACGATCTCCACGCATACCGAGGACTAGCAGGAGAGTTATTCCCGCACCCTCAGTTCTACCCGCATAGCAGAGTCAATCGCCTCTTCTACCCTCTCGTTAGATTCGCCACAACCCGAGAAGCCTAAGTCAGGCAAACGTCTGTGGTAGACGTTACATTAAGACCAAGATCCACCGTGGCCAATCTTCAGACAACCAAAGACTACTGGGTACCATTCAGACCCTACCACATCGACAGGAGGGGAGAGCGGAACGTACCCAAGAGATATCTACAATCCGCATTTTGGAAAGACGACGCGGAAGATCCAGGCTACGTCACCTATTACTATAACCGACAGAATCAACAACAGATTATACCAGTAGAGTTCAACTTCGAGAACACCTGCTGGACCGAAATCAAGTGGGACGACCTCCACAACAAATACCAAATAACGCGACCCGCAACCTCCAGCCTCAACCTCGACATCACAGTCAACAACGTAGTAACCAGAGACCAGTGGGGTATCATCGACGGACAAGAAGAAGAACCAGTCCGATCTCCCACACCTAGGACCCCAGCACCGTCCCCCTCACTCGCAAGTAACCCCGAAGAAATTCAGATCATCAAAGACGAAAAAGAAGAAACTACCCTAGAGGAAATCGCTAAGTCCATCCCCACCAACATGTCTCAAACGATTACACAAGAAACCCATGCCAGGACAGCATTGTTCAAAGAACCAGCAAACCCCGGACCTCCAGGAGGAGACCCGGAAGACGGGGGACAAGGAGGAGGAGGAGACGACGAAGGACAACCCATCAATGTCGCTCAAGTCCCCAACAATGCGACCACCGACAAGTTCATAGGAAAAGAACCAGCGATATTCACCGGAGATCGCGACAAAGCGGAAGCGTTTCTCACCCAGTGGAAACGATACGTAGGGGTCAACTTCGCGAATCGAAGCCTACAAATCCCCTATGTCAAAGCAATGATGTTCCTCACCTACATCCAAGGACCACTAGTCGACGAATGGACCACAGAAACCCAGAAATGGCTCGACGGTCACATTGACCACTACGACACATGGCTATGGGCCGGAGTAGAACTGGCCTTCAAACGACAGTTCCGCGACAATATGGAACAAGAAAGGGCCCGATTGGAACTAGACAGAGGGTTCAGAATGACGGGAACCGACATAGACGGCTACGTCACTAAATTCGAGAAGCTAGTCCGACAGGCTGACTACCGTCTAGACGAGCCCCTAGTCCTAGACAAATTCACCAGAGGACTACCGATGGACCTCTACCGAAACGCATACCAGTTCCACAGCCCCCATACCTACCAACAATGGAAAGTCGCAGCCATCGAACAACAAAAGCGTTACATCCACATGAAGGCCAGAACGGACGGGTTTGGAAGACAGCCACAGATTAACGCACGCCCCAAACAAGGGCAACCAGCGCGCTTCCAACCTCCCACAAGGCAACAAGGATGGCAGCAATACCGCAGCCACCCAGACGCGATGGACACTACCCCAGGAAGAATCCGCGCTAGGGTCGCAGGATCAGAGGAAGCCAACCCTAACAACCCCCAAGAGTGGAGAGACTACACTCAAGGACGACCACCATTTGCACCTCGAGGAGGGTTCCTGAGCAGAGGACGTGGAGGACGAGGAATATTCAACAGCAGGGACGTCACCTGCTATAACTGCAACCAGAAAGGTCACTTCTCACGAGAATGCACACAGCCCCGCCAACCGCGCAACCGCGGAACGCTCCAAGGAAGAACCGCCTACATCGAGGAAGTACCCTCCGCTCCGCAGAGCGTCGTAGGGGAACCACTCATCAACCTCGACGAGCCCGCGCAAGTAAATAGCGGCGCCACCTCCCAGCAGCGAGTAGAGGACATAATGGGCAGAATTGCGAACCTAGAGGAGGAAGGAAGAGAGATGTTTGCCAGAAATATGGCAGGAAATCCGGATTTTCAGGACGCCTGAACCCAACGGCCTGGGTGAGGGCAGTCAATTGTAACTCATCGTTCATAACGCGCTATCGATCTATGCATGTTCCAGTTTCGATCCGCACGAGTTACTTCATGGCCGAAAAGAAAGCACTAGTCGACTCCGGGGCAACAGACAATTTCATACACCCGGACTTCATCAAAAGAATGCGTCTAGGAACCAAAGAACTAGAACGCCCCCGAAACATCTGGAATATAGATGGGACACACAACAAAGGGGGGAAAATCACCCACTACATAGACCTAAACATCCAGACTGACGGAAAACAAAAGGATATTAGGTTCTTGGTAACCAACGTAGGGGGGAGAAGACCTCATACTCGGATATCCCTGGCTAGCCATGTTCCAACCAAGAATTCAATGGGCAACGGCTACTTTGGACACCAAACAATACCCCATCATACTACGAACAACAAACCCCCGACGCAATAACCTGACCGAAATACGACGACTCATCACCCAGTACACGGACAATACTAATAACCAGATATACCAAGAACTGGAGAAAGAGTCACTCCCCACACACCTACGAACTACCGCAACAGAAATGGCAATATCAGCACAGCAGTACACGGAAAAGAAGGAAATACCAGCAGAATATCAAAGACACGCCAAGGTATTCAGCGAAGAGGAATCCCACAGATTTCCCCCTTCCCGACCATGGGACCACGCCATAGAACTCAAACCCGACGCACCGGACACAATCGATTGCAAAATATACCCGGTAAACCAGGCAGAGGACAAAGCACTAAAAGAATTTCTGGACGAACAACTGGCAAAAGGATATATACGACCCTCCAAATCTCCGTATGCATCTCCTTTCTTCTTCGTCAAAAAGAAGGACGGAAAACTACGCCCGGTACAGGACTATCGAACCTTGAACAAATGGACCATACGCAACCAATACCCACTCCCGCTAATCCCAGAACTAATCGCAGACCTGAGCGGTGGATGGATATTCTCCAAATTCGACGTACGATGGGGGTATAACAACATATTGATCAAAGACGGAGACCAGGAAAAAGCGGCATTCAAAACCAAACATGGATTCTTCGAACCATTGGTAATGTACTTCGGGATGACCAACTCCCCCTCCACGTTCCAAACGATGATGAACCACATATTCAAACCCCTCATCGAATACCACGAAACCAAAGGGACAATAATCCGAGTATACATGGATGACATCGGGGTCGCAACTACCTCGACAGAACAAGCACACACCGAAGCAGGTACACGACATACTGGACCTACTGGAACAACACGATCTGTACCTGAAACCAGAGAAATGCACCTTTCACTCCTCGTCCCTCGATTACCTGGGGGTAATCATTGAAAAGGGGGTGATCCGCATGGACCCTGTCAAAATTTCAGGCATTAAAGAATGGCCAACTCCAAAAACCGTAAAGCAAGTACGATCATTTTTGGGATTCTGTAACTTCTACCGTGCTTTCATCAGAAATTTTGCCACGCATGCACGACCCCTCAACAAACTGACGCGAAAAGACACGGAATGGCGATGGGAAACGGAACAACAGCAGGCATTCGACAAACTCAAGAGCCTAGTAACAAGCGAACCGGTACTCAAACACCCGGAACTAGACAAACAATTCGAGATGGAAGTAGACGCCTCAGGATACGCAGTAGGAGCGGTACTCCTTCAACGAGATGCGAACAACAAACGACACCCAATCGCATTCTACTCAAACACCCTGAACGCAGCCGAAAGAAACTACGACATCTACGACCTGGAACTCCTCGCAATCGTGAAAGCCCTACGCAACTGGCGACAATACCTCGCCGGATCACCGCACAAAATCAAGGTCTTCTCCGACCACATGAACCTGCTATATTGGAGATCCCCGCAAAAGATCAGTAGACGAGTGGCAAGGGAAGTACTGGAACTGTCCGAATACGACATCGAGATTCACCACATCAAAGGCACAGCGAATGGACGAGCGGACGCTCTATCACGACGACCGGACTACGACCAAGGGGAAAACGACAACGAACACGTCACGGTGCTACCAGACCACATCTTCATCCGAGCAAACAGCATCGACACCACAGAAAACCCCACTCGCACAAGCCCGACGATTGACATCCTAGAAATGGGAGCGACATATCCAGTATATACCCAGGACGAACCGACGATCAAGAAATGGGTAGACCCGCACAGGCTTAAAAGAATCGAAGGAACGTGGTACAAAGACGGAAGACGTGTGGTGACGGGAGACCTACACGAACGACGGCGTATTATCCAAGTACACCATGACCCACCAGTACACGGACACCCAGGGATCAACCGAACGATCAAAATGGTAGAATGATACTACTGGTGGCCGGGCCTACGACAAGAGACCCAGGATTACGTCAAAGGATGCGCCGACTGTCAGAGGATCAAGGTCAACAACCGACCCACGCGGGCCCCGCTACAACCAATATTCCCAAAACCAGAAGCAACCCCATTTCAAACCATAGCGCTCGACTTCATCACCAAATTGCCACAATCGGAAGGATGCGACTCGATACTGACAGTAACAGACCACGACTGCTCCAAAGCAGCCATATTCATCCCGTGCCTAGAGGAAATCACGGCGGAAGGAACCGCAGCCCTGTACGTAAAACACGTATTCACCCGATTCGGACTACCGTCGCGCATCATCAGTGACCGAGATCCCCGATTCGCCTCCAAATTCGTAAGAGAACTGTGCAAGATACTGGGCATCGAACAGAACATCTCCACGGCCTACCACCCTCGCACAGACGGCCAATCGGAACGAACAAACCAATGGTTGGAACAGTACCTCAGGTTCTGGGTCAACGAACGACAAGACGACTGGACCAGGTACCTCCCAATGGCCGAATTCACACACAACAACTGGCCCAACGAAGCGACAAAAGAATCACCCTTCAACCTCCTTATGGGGTACAACCCGCGAGCCGATTGGACAGACCGTCCCTCACCAATTCCGCAGGTGGCACTACGCCTGAAACAGTTCAGAGAGGCTAGAACACGCGCCCAGGAACTGATGATCAAAGCGCAGCAGGGGTGGATCAAACACAAAGATACGCCCAAATACCAAATAGGAGACTTGGTATGGCTAGAAGGACGCCACCTACGTACCAACCAGCCAACCACCAAGCTTGCGCCCAGAAGACACGGCCCGTTCAAGGTTACTCAGGTGATGTCCGCAGTCAACTATCGCCTAGAACTTCCCACGCAGTGGAGCATCCACCCCGTATTCCATACAGACCTTCTGACAGCCGTACAAAGAAACTCCCACACACGGCCCCAACTATCAGCGCCCACCACCGGAATTGGTAGGAGGAGAAGAAGAATACGAAGTCGAGAAGATTCTAGACTCTCGGCGGTTCGGCAGAACCAAGAAACTGCAGTATTTGGTAAAGTGGCACGGATACCCGGACTCCGATAATCAATGGGTCTCGAAGGATGACGTCTTCGCTGATGAAGCGATAAGGGAGTTCAAACATTTGAACCCCGCTAGGGAAGTGCATATAAGCACAGGGAAAACCCAAGAGACGTCCCCATCTCCTTCCCTCTCTATTCCCCCACACTCATGTCCCAATCCCCAGTACAAGTCCACTATGTCCTCGACGACCTGCTCCCCATCTCAGTGCAACCTACCCTCATCGTACAGAACGCCCCAGCACTATCACCCATGTCGCTTCCCCAGCCCCTTCAACCAGCAGGAAGTCGTCCCTCTTCCCCCGTACCATCCCTCCTTCCTTCGCCAAGCCCTACAGCCGTACATTCACGGGCCTCTTCGGCGCAAGGTTACGTCCCGACGCGACCTCCGTCCCGTCAAGACCAAACTACGGTACAAGAAGATCGAGAGTACGACCGGTACCTGTCGGAGGAGCATTGCCCGCTCAATCGCCATATCACGTATGGGACTCACCTCACAGTTACTCACGACGAAACCCCGCCGGTATGCACCACCGACGGGAGACCAATGCGTGCTCCGAAGGCTTCTCGACCCGCGCTCCGCCGATATCAGGCGGAGGAACACAGTCCGGTTTCCCGATCTCGGGTGGAAACTCCGCCACCCCACGGATACCAACACAACAGGGGAGTCCATTACATCCCGTTCCAGATACGCGACGCTCAGGGGAGGCTGCACCCAGCTCGCTATACGCAGCTCGTGTTCACGGCAGACCCCTTCGTACTCGCCTACCGACAGGGCAGCGACCAGCAGTACGGGAAGTCCGTACATGCCGCGCCCGACTACGACCACCCAAGCCCCGCGCCATACACCGACGACGATCTGATCTTTTTGGATCAGGAACAGCAGCTACCGCGAATCCGTCGACGCCGCCCTTCTGGGCATGAAAGACCTCTCGGTCACAGCGGAGATACACCGCTACCGATGTCTTCAGGCGGGGTACGCAGCCAAGGAGGAGGAGTTGCGCAAGAAGGTGGAGGAGCTCGAGAGGATCGGGATCACCCGACGACAGTGCGTACTGCGCCTAGAGCGCGCGAACGCCATCAAGCGCATCGAGGACGAGAGGGACTCTTACCGCCCCGGGGCAGAGGAGGGTCAGCGGATCGCCACCATAAGGGAGGTCTTGGAGCGTGGTCGGTCTGGAGCCCGATCCTGAAAAGGGGGTGATGTTACGTTCGGCCCGGAAGTGGACACTGACGTCAAGGGTATGACACCAGCGTCAGCAGTATATCGTCATGGACTTGTGAGATCAGTCAGCCGGGTAAGCTCCGGCGCATGTGATTGTGTACGATAACGGATCGGATCATGACTCGGAATGTGACTCATACTAGGATAGCTGTACTAGGGTTCACGGTACTTACGCTATTGGCTAGTACGGATTGAAGCGGCGCTTGAAAGCCCGCGCGTAACTGTATAAGTAGAGAGCTGCGAAGACCAAGAACGGCATCTTGGTCTTCTTCCAATACCACTATCAGTTCTTCGCTCTATAGGGATCTCCCCCTTTAAGTGAGTCGTCCAGCATACCCCCGAGACCAAGGGGTCCCCTGTGACTTATCCCGACGTTCCCTTCGTGGACAGTGGATTATCCCCTCGACGCTATCTATCACAAAGTCTTCTTCTACCTCAACGAACGCTGTGGCGTCCCCCTACGCTACCCTCTACATCATCGATCACCACACTTGGGACGAACTCGAGACTTCCGACACTATCCCTATTGGCTGTTCAACAAGGAGACGATCTCCACGCATACCGAGGACTAGCAGGAGAGTTATTCCCGCACCCTCAGTTCTACCCGCAGAGCAGAGGTCAATCGCCTCTTCTACCCTCTCGTTAGATTCGCCACAACCCGAGAAGCCTAAGTCAGGCAAACGTCCGTGGTAGACGTTACACAGATGGCTTAACAAGCCTCCTTTTTGGTCCCAAGGGACCAACTCTCGAGGTCACCTCAAAGATACAGGTCGGAAATCGTCCATCCTGGCTCACCGCGCACCCCGACGACCCCACTCTTGTCTTCATGGGTCTGGAACAGTCCGACGGCATCATAATCGTGCTCAAGTTCAACGAAAATGTCGGAAAATTCGGGAACGGGTTTATAATTCATATCAGCAAATTATAATTTTGGGTTGCCATTATAAATGGACCATTATAGGCGTTTACGGTTCGATTTAGTGTTGCGACGGCTCAAGGAGCCGAATGGAGCCGAAAAATTAAATTAAATTGGAAAAATCTGAAAATATTTGGGGAGATAGATCTCCTCAACGTCTATCGGCTCCTCCGCCAATGCTAAGCGATCTGAGCAGCCGTTCCTGGGTTATTTGGAAAATACAAATCGGCTTAGCCAGCTCACTTTCTGGCTCATCAAATAACTCAGGAACGGATGGTCACATCGCTTAGAGTCGATAAGTAGTCTGATAGCCCTTGATGAGAGCTATCTCCCCAAATATTTTCATACTTTTAGCTATTTTATTTAAAACATTGAAAAAAGTGTGCAAAAGCTGGCTGGCTCACTGTCGCAACACTAGTTCGATTACAGTTATATTTGATTATGTAACATTTTCTTATAGTATTATAAGGTCCTTATAATGATATCATAAGATGAATTGATTAGGGTCTTTCAAAGTTCCCTTATTTCAGTCCCTGATCAGACCCATTAAAACATCCATTAAGTCCGATTTTGGTGTAAATATTGTGATAATGTGAAAATTAATAAAATAAAAATGGACCAATAATGTCCAACTTTGAAACCCCCCCCCCTGAAAAAAGTTGATAATGAGACTATAATTCATTAATTTTGTGCCTTGGAGCCCCTGGCAACAATTTGCTGGGGTAAAATTTTTTCGATCCCCACTAGACCAAATTTTTAACTCCGATTTGGAGCTCATAAAACATAATCACATTTGCTTTCTTTGTAATATAAAATAAAACTCAGATTCTTTAGCAGCCCCCCTTAATGAAATACAAATAATTGTCTTATGTAAAGTAGGAGCCCCCACCTGTCCTTAAAAAATCAAATTATTTGTCCCATTTTTGATATCATTTCTGACTTAATGGTTCGCAAAATGGTATCATAATGGTTAGGTAATGAGACGAATAAGGGCAACTTTGAAAGCCCCTATTATAAGGTGCTATGGAATTTTCCAACACAGCACTGCCAATGCATCAGGAAAAACCTCCTGTGCTAGTGAGGGATAATTTGACTAAATTAGTGAAAATTAGCAAAATTAGCTCCATTTTGTTGCCACAACTAAATTAGTACTAATTATTGATATTTTTGTGGTATTTGTTGGAAAATTTGGGAATGGGTTTATAATTCATATCAGCAAGTGTGGACATTATAATCCATTATAATTTTTGGGTTGCCATTATAAATAGTTGCATCTTTTTCACAGACTTCCCACATGCTGGTCTGTTTTCCCATCAAATGTGAATTCAGTCTCTGCTTCAACACATTGTCTTCTTGATTACACAATTGAAGTAAAGTCAAATAGTTAGCTAATAAATGTGATTACATGAACACTTTTTGGTTCAAGTCAGGTGATTGAGTAAAAGCACAAAAAAGGAATTACATTAACAAGTATGTATTTTTTTACAAGTCAACATTCTAGTGTGTAATCTACTGTGTGCTGGGGTAGTAAGGTTGGGAGGGGGGGAATTGGCCATAATGCCAGTACACTGGGGGTATGTTGTGTGATATGGGACCTGAGGATATGTGTCAGAGGGTTAAGTGGTGTTTGTGGGGTACCATGCAAACAGAGCCAAGGGCCCTGGCACAGGCACAGAAGAGGGGGGCAGTGGTGGGTTACTAGCATGTTTGCAACACTGTTTGGTGGGCTGGGAAGGAGGCACCTCCATGGCATCAGTTGTGATAGCAATGTGGGCATGTGCATCCATGTTCTGGGCAGTGGTCTGCATGTCTGGGGCAGTGTCCTTGCCAGACTGAAGCCCTTTGCTGTAGAGGTTGGTGTTCTTCATATGGGGTTGCTTGCAATTGAGCTTCCCAACTCGTTCAGCTGCTGGGGCACTGGGCAATGAGTTGTTGGTGGGATGTGATGTCACGGCGCAGCCGGGACGGAGCCTATGCGAAGACCCAAAGTACGCGCAAGACGACCCACGATGGGACAGAGAAGTCCGCGGAGCCACAGCAGTGCTCGAACGCCTGCTAGAAAGCTGGGAGAAAGCACCACGCGCAGAAGATCACGTGCGAGTGGGACGCGCGGTGAGCACACGTGACCCTTACCCGCCATCACGTGACTATCAGGAGGCATGGGATTAGGTCCGAGTTATTGGCCGTCACGTGACCCCGGCACGTGACCTGCCTCGAACAGTCCGGAAGAGCCTAGATGAGCTTGTGCCTAGGCTGAGGCTAGAATGTGAGTCCGGATGAGCTTGAGCCCGGACGCGGTCTAGATTGGAGACTCATGGTGTGTTATCTCTGACTCATGCCAAGAGGGCCTTACGCCATTGGTGGATTGCGATATGGATGACTGATGCGAATCGAGGGCCTTGTGCCATTGGATAGGTGTATTAGGGTTTAGTGTTGCCACGACCCGGCCAGCCATTAGTCAGCTCGCACGGTCACGGCTTTTGCCGAGTTGTGACCCAACAGGTCACGTGAGTTGTTCAAATCGACACGGCTCGACTTCCTGGTTGACCATCGTCGACTTAAGTCGGTAAATTGAACTAAATTCGATACATTACAAGTAAAGTAGCTATGAAACTAATAATAATGCCCTGCCCTGCCCGCCCCTGCCGCCGTCTCCACTGCTGCCACCTCTTGCAGTTGTGGTCGTCGTTGTTACTTTTGTCCTCGTCACAGTCATTGTGGCCCAGGCCAGAACATTTGTGCGGCGCGGTAGTGTGGTCCTGAGCACCGTGTTGGGGTGGCGTTGCTGCGAGTTGACGGTGGTGGGGTCCTGGGCGTCGCGGTGGCTTGCACGAGGCAGGGCGGGCCTGCGCTGTGTCAGGGTGGCGTCATGGCAGGTTGGCGGTGGAGGGGTCTTGCGCCGTCGCTGTAGCCATTGTCTTCGCGGTGTCGATGTCGCCCGGTCGTCGTCATCGGCGGTGGGGACTTGCATGCCACGTTGGCAATGGCGAGGTCTTGCACGCCGTTTTGGGTGGCGCCACAACGGGGCTTGTGGGCAGTTGGTTGGCGTGGTGATGGGTCTTGCATGTCACGACGGCTTGGCGTCGGGGCAGGGCTTTGCTCGGCGGAGTGGTGGTGGTGGCGGTGGACTTGCATATGGCGAAGGATGGATGGAGGCGGCGATGACGAGGTGGCTCTGCAACATCAATCAGAAACGATACAAGTAGTACGAAACAAAAAAAACAACTCATATCACTGGGCAGAAGCCCAGCTCATTGTCCGCGCGTGTTCGTGACCGTCGTAGTTGGCCATGCGCAACGGTGGGTGTGGGGGCCAAGGGGAGGCGACGATGTCATAGTGACTTACGTGCCTGCGGGTAGTGATGTGGTTTGCGTACCTTGGCGTGGTTGATTATGGTAACTCCATGGAGAGGAGGGACCGAACAACGAGATTGTGGAAGCGCAGGGATGTTGGTGAGAATGATGGCGACATCCAGTTGGTCATATCCAGGGCCCAGGCGATGATAAGTTAAGGGCTTGTGAAGTGCTGAACGGTGATGGTGACTGCGGACATACGGCGACGTTGGCGAGTACATCTTCAGAAAACTGGGACTATAGCCGGGAGTTGCTGGAGGCATCGCGCCCGCATGTCACAGACACTGCCAGAAACCACGGTAAGCGAAATTGGTAGACTCTTCGTCACTGTTCAATGCCAAGGGAGAGAACGTACCTGCCACCCATTGTAGCTCTTTTGGTTCCACATGGGCGGTTGCTAGATGTCTGTAGTTGACATATGAGCCATCAATTTGCGTCGAACTCTACAGACCTCTTTCGTGATCGCGGTCTGGGCTGCTTCGGTATCAAAAGATCCCCACGCAGTTATTCGAGTATGTGTAAGGTCGACATATGCCTGTCACGGCGCTGCCGACGGGCGAAGCGGAAACGCAAGTCGGGCTCGCAAAAGTGGCGGAGCCAGACGTCGACGCGTTCATGGCGTACGCGGGGATCGTGCCCGAGTATTGTCGGCTAGAAGGGATGTTGGTGAAGGCGCTGGTGTGGGGCCGTCACCCACGTGGAATTCGTACCGTCCGTTTTGAAGATTAAAAGTAGGGAAAAAACTCGTCAAAAGAAACTCGCCTGTCGCGCCAGGGCGTTCAAGTCAGCGGCTGGTCCTCCCACGCTCCATATTAAGCCCGACACTTTTTCCCAAGTCAATTCAAGTGTGTGTTTCAATGATAGAATTTATAGGACATAGACGGTAACAATTGTACACAGACAGTAAGGAACATGACATGTCGGAGTCGCGAAAGAGACAGTCAGGGAACAGGGTGCACGATAAGGCGGCCCGGGGGAGGTTAAAACTAGGTGGAAGTGATACCAGTTTGTTGACGTGTCTGGGAGCGCAATCTGGACATGATGTAAACGTATGAAGTTCATGATAGAAAAGTTACATACCCCTCACGACGCTTCAGGGGTTGACCATGGTGACCCCTGACAGTCCCTTTTGCTGGGCTGTCGCTGACATAGGGCTGCTCGTTGTCGGTGCCGTCCCAATCAAATGCCAAGTCGTTCTGGAAACCCTCCCGTGAAGACAGATCATCGAAAAGACCGCTGATATACCGATAGTCCGGTTTTTCTTCAAAGCTGAGTGAGCGACAATATTCAAGAAAAGTACAGAACTCCACTGGAAGGCCATGGCACAAGTCGCGTGGTGTTGTTCTTTGTTTGTATTCGACGACGTCCTGTGACCCACGTGGCAAGCCCTGCCATGGCAAATAGCCACGAAGGAAGTAAATGAGAATATAGGCAAGCGACTCCATATCGTCTCGCCGTCCAAGCTCCAAGCCCAGGTGGCTGTTAATGGAGGCGAAAGTGGTTGTTCCGGTGAAACCGAGGTGTGTCTTGGAAGGAATATGCTTATGCGTCTTGGGACTCCTGTACTCCTTCGATAGACCGAAATCGATGAGGTACACTATGTCAGCCTGCGTCCCAAGGCCTACGACAATATTGCTCGGTTTGAGGTCACGATGAACGAAGTTGCGAGAGTGGATGTACTCTAGGCGACAGACCTGGAACCGCAGATGAGGATGTCCGCCATTTCTGGAGAGAAAATACACATACCAGCTGGTTGACAAGGCGTACAACGGTTTGAATAGTGAATTTGAAGTGGTGGCCAATGAAAAGGTCTTCAAGCGACTGACCCAGGAGGTCGAGTGCCAGCGTATCAAAGCCGCCTTCTGTACCAAACCAACGGACTCGTGGAATGCCTACCCCCCCGGAAAGCTTCTGGTATACATGATACTCATGCTCCAGGAGATGTTGTCTTGCCGTCAGTGGTTCGAGTTTGATCACGACGTCTTGTAGCAACAAAATGTCGCGAGCAAAAAATACATCGCCTATCCACTTGTAAGTCAAACATCACAAGTGAAGCAGCTGCCTGCAGCGTACCAAAAGACCCAGACCCAATCTTTCTCTGCAGCCTATACCTCCCATTGATGCGAGTGAAGTCCATGAAGAACGTAGTGGACAAGACTAGCGGGAAGGAGATTAGATATGAACTGCATGCTAAATGTCACTCACATAATAAGAACCTTGACGTTACAAATAAAATAGAATTGACGCAACGATGGTACAAGGACAACAAACGACGCAGCGAGAGGTAACATGTGGCGCATTTTTCAACCCGGGCTATAATCTCACGTGACTGATGTGGTTACCAATGCGTCTTTTAGATTTTAGAGTACGGTACAAAGCAAGGTACAAAGAACCTTTGGTTTACTGTAGTGTTTTATGAATGCGTACTGAAACGATGTTTGGATATATCCCCTCCCTCGTGGAGAGTGCAATGGACCGGGTGAACTCGAGAGCGAGTGAGAGCAAAGCAAGATGAGTAACAAGAGGATGCCTTGGAGGATGCGGCGGGTTTGACGTCCTGAAAACAGATATGAAAGGGACAAGAACAGTACTTACAAAAATGGTTATACAAGGTCGGTGAGTGCGCGGAACGTAAGAAAGGATGGCGGTTTTGAGCTGTGCATGGTGCGGTCATGCACGTCCCACCAAATAACGTCAGTATCTTATCGTGTCCAACAAGAGGCCTGGTTCGGAGGACAAGTCCTTGATCTAAATGTGCATGGTTCCCGCAGTGCCGAAGAACGCGCGGACGTCGTGTGTCAATCGCACACCAAGCCCCGGTCGTGCTTTTCTCTAGTACCGTGGGAACCGGGAGCAAGGAGCAATGTCAGACCTCTCGGGAACCTCAAGTGTGGGAAGCCGGGATGCAAAGAGTGTGAATAAATGAGTAAGGGTACACAATAGGATGCGTCTACGGGTCATTAATGAGAAGATGAACTCATCCTGTGCGATCTTTTCTTCTTCGTCCAAAACCTGCTTAGTTATTCAGCGACGTGGATAGATGGGGAACGAGGGGGCGAAGTATGCGTACCTGCTCCGTCCCCTTGACCTCCGGGATATAATGCGTGAGCATGCGCTCGATGCCGCCCTTCAGCGCAACGGTGCTCGAGTCACATCCGCGGCAGCTGCCCTTCAACTTGATCCCCACAATCCCGTCGCGAGTCGTCCGTGAACCCGCGGTACTTGATATCGCCACCGTACTCCATAATCGCCGGTCTTACGCGTGTGTCCAGTAGTTCCTTGATCATCACTGCGGGGTCCAGGGACGGTTTTGCACGGGGACAACTTGAAGGTGCGAACTTTCGCCACCTTCGAGTTTTCAGGGACACGTCCTTCGTATGTGCACTTGTGGCCTAGGAAAATGACTTCAATATTGCAAAAAGGTGTCGGAACTTATGTGTCTTGGGACCCATGCAACCTGATCGGTGAGCAGAAGGGAAACCAGGGATTGAAATTCGGGCAGGGGTGATAGATGCCGAGCGTGTGGTAGACATGATGGCTTCTGATGCTGGTGCACGGGGATCACAGATGTTGAGCGAGTGTGTCACAAGCGGGAGAGGTGAAGCAATGTCGGGGATATAAGATGGAGAGAAGTATGTGACACCACGCGTGAGCAAGGAGACGTGAGCAGATGTAGCTGAATTTGCACGACCTCAGGCTCCGAGTCCACGCTCGTGCGTCTGACGGGCTACTTGGACGAAAACAGCTTGCAAAGAGGTGAGCACAGCGAGGCCCAGTAGTTGCGGGAGACGCACAGGAAGGATTACGCTCAGCATGTCCATGACCTATCGCCGCGCCAATGCAAGCTCGCTAGACTCCGGGCTCTTATGGTCATCGAGGAGGAACGTGCCGGTGAGCAACGACAAGAGCATCGAGAACAAGTCGGCTGTTTTGACCATGTTCGCCTACAAGTTTTTCTTTGTGCATTGTAGCCGGGGAGTAACACACGAGATTTGAGATGCAAGTCCCAATCGCAACGAGGAGGGTGGCCTGAAGCAGTGTCTCGACCAACCCTACGATCACTGGCATGAGTTTACGCTGCGAATAAAAGAAGAGGTCACGCACGATCTTACACGACAACTGAAAGAGGATAGATAATTGACGTCATGCTGGATCAAAAACAGTCTAGAGGGTGCGCATGAACGACCTGGATTTAAAGTCGGTTTGCTATCCAAAGTTTGAACCATGCGACGAGTAAGGTGGGCTAGTCGATACAACGTCCTTCCATTTGATTGGTCGGAGTTTGGGAAGAAAAGAAGTCCCCACGCCTCATATTGTGCCAGCAGGTTGCCAGCAGCCTGAGATGCGGACTTCCTGCCAGCAGACGTTGTCAGCAGACTCCTGCCAGCGACAAACAAACTTACGAGTGACATTTACGAGTGACATACTTGGAAACCTGTGTGCTATATATTTGACCAAATGCCCAAACTCTTGGCCCACTGGCAGTCATGGTACCTCGTCGAACTACTCAGATCTCTCCTCTTGCGCAGGCTGTTCCCTCAACAAGTGATACTATGCCACCTCGGACACAACCCTCCCGTGCTCGTCTGCTAACCAATGTAGACGACGACGAGGGGGAGTCTTTTCGTTTGGACGATGTTTCCGGCAGTGATGACCCGGGCAGTAACAGCCCAGACAGGGAGGAGAGCGACGTGCCAGTTCGGCATAGCGGTCACACCCAAGGTAGGACGACTGGAGCCAAGACCCAAGTCAACGATCTTAGCCCCCCCATCCCCACCGAGTCTAAGAGGGCTGCGGCTGACATTAATCACTTCTTCGATAGGGATGTTACCACGGGTAAAGCCACCTGCAAGGAGTGCAGGTAAGTGTTTCCGTAGCCTACGCCCCACTTAACTTTCTAACATTTCGGAATAAACAGGGAGGCGCGCGAGAAAAACCCTTCTACCTGGCCGTCAGATATTAACTATGTCTATTCTGTGAACACGTCCACCACCTCCCTCCGGCCCCACATATCAAAGTATCATCTTGAGTCATATCTCATTTTGGCTAAGGCGAGGGGATGGAATACTTCCCTCGTATTAAAAGGCCAATCGCAAACTTCTGATTCGGTCGCACGTGCACAAGCCGACGAACCAGTTGAGGAATTCAGTCAAGATAGATTCCTTCAATTGTTGGTGGACTTCATTACTGCCGATGATCAGGTATGTTTGTTCGCACCGGGCTACAAAGGTGCCATTATCCCTCACTGCTTGTTTCAGTCCATTCGTGTCGTCGAAATCCCTGAGTTTCGCAGGCTTCTACGCCACTTGCGGGGCGGTATTGACGGCGGTCTCAAGGAATCGATGATCCCCCATCGGACGAAGGTACGAGCACTGATTATCCAATCTTGGGTACACGACTTCCAGGTTTTGAAGCAAGAACTCGCGGTACTACCATTTTCCCGCTTGAGGTTCTTCTCTTACTAATATGTTGTGTCCAGAACTCAAAGGGTCGAATCTCTTTCACGATGGACATATGGTCCGATCAAAACCGCAAATCCTTTCTCGCACTCACCGCCCACTGGATCGGCGAGGTGAAAGGGTCGCTTACACTCAATTCGGCTCTTATCGCGTTCCAAGGACTTCGTGGTCGTCACACCGGTGCAGCGCTTGCGATGCTAGTGGTAGATCTTCTGGATAGGGCTGACATCACCGTGAAGGTAAGTAAAACCATAAAATTTATAATCAACATTTACAGTTCTAACATATTTTGACTGGAAGACTGGTCATTTCACGTTGGATAACGCGAGTAACAATAACTCTATGATGAACTGTCTCCAGGACCTGCTCGTGTTTCGTGACGTCCCCTTTGATGCGGAAGACCGTCGTGTAATGTGTTATGGTCATGTTATTGACCTTAGCTCTCGACGCGTAATCAATAACGTGGCCATGCAGTCGCGAAACTCGGGCACTAATGATTTGTCAGGTGGAGGATCTGCTAGTGAGACTGACGACATGGCTCCGAGTCTCAAACGCGACCCCATTGCCCTTGCTCGTGCAGTGGTCCGAGCCATCCGAGGGTCAGGCGCTCGTCGAGAAGCCTTTGAGACTGCTATTCGGAGAGGGAATGAAGATGGGTCGTTCAGACTAGACAATAAACCAGTCCAAGTCCAGTCTCTGCAGCTCCTGCGCGACGTACGCACCCGGTGGGACTCGGTTTATAGTATGCTCAATCGGCTTCGGGAGATGCGCCCGGTATGTCGCTTGCTATTTCATCTCCATCTGTGACTAAAACCGAGCCAAACCACTCAGGCTATCGATTATTTCCTCGATCTCCCCAACGGAAACCTCAGGAAGTATGTAATCTCACCCCAAGAATGGCAGGCCATGCAAGACTTGGAACTGATTTTGAGCGTAAGTTGTGATTCGCGTCTTCAAAACTCTGAGTCTAACTGACCGGTGTCCATTGACCAACCCTAGATGCCCCACCAAGTACAACAAGTCATGTCCGGAGAGCATACACCAATTCTATCTGGTGCCGTTCCCGCGTTTGAGATGTTTATGTCGAGCTGGGAGAGTATTTGCGAGAATTACCCCCATTTGCAACCAATTGTGCAACCGGGCCTCAACTGGGCGTATAAGTATTATGCCAAAATGGATCGTACAAGAGCGTATATCATTGCGATGTGTCAGTAAACAGTCATTTTTCTAAATCTGGTTGACTGATATTCATATCAAGTCCTCAATCCGATGATACGGATGAGCTGGATGGCTGATCAGTGGGAGGAGGAATACATCGAAGACGCTAAAACGAAGATTCAGGATGCAGTGAGTAGCTCAGATTGCTGGGCGGCATGTCCTAAATACTATGACAGATGCTTGAATACTACAAGGAGCCTGAGCCTCGTAACATACAGAACGTAACGATTCCGGGTTATATGCTGCTGTCGGAACAGTATGGCCTTCCCGGAATGGAAATTGGCAGGCGTCCGACTCCATCGACCGCTAAACAGGAATACGAGGCGTATATCAAGGTCCCCTCACCGTGGGGTACAGATGTCCTCAAGTTTTGGGAGGTACAGCGCACGCATGATTCAGCATGTGCGCGCGATGCTGACTGGACATCTCAGCTCAATAGCAGTACTTTCCCGACCCTCTTTTTAATGGCGATGGACTACCTTCCGATCCAGGCGTCCTCAGTACCGTGCGAACGAATCTTTTCGTCTAGTTCCGAAACCGATACCAAGCGTCGGAATCGCATCAACCCTTTGTTGATGGAGGCCCTTCAAATGCGCAAGTTTAGTCTCAAGAGGGAGCGCCTTAATTTTGGGGCTACCTGGTCCACGCAAGAGAGTGAGATGGCCAGGAATGACCCAGAGGGTGATCCCCTTGGTGAGTTACTGGACGACTCGCCGGACTTGGGGAAGGTTCAAGATCGCCTGGACAAACTCATGAACTATATTAACTTCGAGGATGACGATTGAGGGGTTGATATTACAAGCGTCGAGCAGTCTTTACACAGAAATTCATGTACAGTATTGTGACTATTGTCAGATTGAACGAACAAGGCGTTTGGATTCCAACCATGGTTCCAGTGTGTTGTTGTGAGGCCAGGGATGGACACGTGACTCGCTTGATCCACTTTACGCCGTTCCTCAACAACGTGCACCAAGGCGAGCTCGTGCTTAGACGATCTCATACCTCAAGTGGTATCTTTTCATTGTTGCTGGCTTTTGTTGACTCTCGTGTGTATCATACATCTGGGTCCCTTCCCAAGCTAGGCGAGCTGCCTTGGTTTTGTCACTGCCCTCGCCTGCCAGGTCCGACCCAAGCCCACCGCGTATGGGTGCACTAGAACGCTAGGTTGCTTCTCTCCATCTTCCTCTCTTTCCCCGATTGTTCGCTTCCTGACCTGCCTGTCACAATCCTAGCATACAAGAAGTCCGCCAGGAGGGTTCACCCGGTCGCCGCTTCCCTCTTCGAGGACTTTCGCAATGTTCAGCGTCATCCCGACCCCTTCCTTCTCTTTCTGCACTCCCGGCCCACCCTCCCAAGTTCACACCTGGCGCCCGTATCACGTGAGAACGCTTTAGAGCCCTCGAACTCAACTTTGTCCTGAAGAGGTGAAGCTCGCGGCTCATGTTCTCAAGGTAAGCAAGAAGGCGCTCCCGTGGTTCGAGGAAGGCCCCCATGAGCCGTATTGGAACCCATGAAATGTGAGTTTGGAGACCGAAACTGGAGTAAAGGGTGGAACGAAGGTAGTGATCGAGATGAGACGAACCCCCGCTCGGCTACCAAGAAGAAATAAATACAAGTGTTCTTTCTTGCTCCGTGCTTATTCCGCACAATGAATATGTGAACAGTCGCATGCTGCACTCAAGAAGACTGAAGGTATGTACTTCCGCATCTGTAAAGACCTGCTGTTGTTGGCGGCAAAGTGAAGCCAAGCGAGGACGATTTTGAGACGATCATTTTCTACCTGTCAAGATCCCGACAATCGCCCACATCCCCTGGGTCTACAAGAACATTCCGATTCTGACCGGCCCACTCGACGAGGTCATTCAAAGATAAGATTGCCGCTGGTATGTATGCCTTCAGACGTCTCGTACCGCTTTCACCGGTTCTGCGTCCCAAAGAAGAACGGATCCCTTTGGCTTGTACGACCTCCAATCCCTCAACGCCATCGCTATCCATAGTGCTGCAGTCCTACCCTTCGTCGGCCAGTTCGTCAAGGGTTTGGCCGCATACTCTTGTTAAGTACATGCTTGATCTATTCGTCGGCTACGACCACCGGATCCTTGACGTCGCGTCTCGAGATCTCACAAACTTTCAGTCCCCCCTCGGCGTCTTCGCAACATAATGACGAGGCCGAGAAACAGAGAGCGAGGCGACAGGTGAGAAGGTTTTTATCTTCTCCCTCACCCCGCTGCCTCACCAGTGTCATCAGTCTCGCCCCAAACCCTAACCCAATGACGAGGAGAAACAGAGAAAAGTGACAGGTGAGACGGTTTTCTCTACCTCCTCTCACGTCGACGGTACCGCATCAGATGCTTCTGATGACGAGATCGAGAAACAGAGAGAGGCGGGGGTGAGATAGCCTTCTAGGCTTTGTTTTGGTGGTAGAGGAATGCTTTTGATTCACGTTCATTTTTCTCGTGTCGTTGCTAATATCTTTTTCACGCGCTAACATAAACGAGTACAAACTCTTTTCCCTTGACTGCTACCTCGCCGACCTTGCTCTCCTTCCACCTCGATGTCTCTCACCATTGTCCTCAATACCCTCTATAGCTCAAAGGGTCGCGAACGAGAACGGGAAACAGCCGAAAGACGCATTTTGGCCCATTTTGTGAGGATGGGATTCGAGAAATATGGGGTGGAGGTAGCCACTGTGAGGTACGTTCTTACGTGCTACTTAACGCTCCCTGGCACTCACAATCACTTGCAGGAATACGGGTTGGCATGGGGAAAACGGCGCAGTACCATACGGGGGCCATCTTACCGTAGACTTCAGCAAGCGGAACGGCAAGTTCACCACCGATCATGTCTACCGCACTGACGCAGCGTACGATGGTAGGTGCATCGATTTATACAAACCCTTTATTCTGACGTTTTGTTCTACTACGAAGGACTGGCTAAGAGAAGGCGAATTTGGAAAGCACCCAAGAGAGTTCGGCAAACCCACAAAATGCGTTAGAGATATAGAGTACAAATTTCTTGATATACGGCTTCGTTTTTTTAGACGTTTTCTACCTTTTTCGGCCTTAGCCCACTTTGAAGTCGCACCACCACGACCGCCGCAGTTGCACACAGACCATCCCCACGGCCCACGCAAGATGTAACCGACGACGAGCGGGGCTTCTGCCGGTGATGAGCGGTCACATCACCCAGACCAGCAGGGGTCCATGCAGCCCGCTGTTCCTATTCCCGACCTCCCCGCACCCGCGTGCGTCCTTAGCAACTCAAGCGCAACACGTCGCCGACCAAGGTAGCCACCGCTGCGAAGTTTCGCGTTGCGCGGAAGCATGCACAACCATGTGCGATCGCCTGCGACCACCGATGATCAACTGGAGCACACGCTGTGACGAAAGTGCATCCAGGGAGACCTCGCTAAGGACGTACATTCTCGTGGTTCTGCCCCATGGCTGATGCAAGAAAAGTGCTCTCTTACAGATGTCCAGGGTACATCATCGGCACCTTCCCTTTATGAAGAAGATGATGACTATCGGGACGACGAAGACGAATATTACGACGATTTCGGCGATGAAGAACTTGATGAAGAACCCCTACCACCCGCTTCGGGTCATTCACCAGGTTCCAAAACTCTGCAGTACGCCATGGCTTCGTCATCTTCCCGCCCTCCCGATATACCCGCTTTCGATACCATCACCGAGGCCGTCAACAAACTACAGGACCGTTACTCGTCAACTTCTTTATATGATATACCTAACGTCGCGCTTCTTCAACCGAGTGCTAGGGAACCTACCCCGCCCTATGACAGGCCGCTGTCAACTTCCTCCAGTGAGTCCACTTACACTGTGGCGACGGTCTACGCCGCTCCCATAAAGATCAGCCAAGCAAACCGATCAGGATCTACCACTCGCCCCTCATATCAGCAGCCACCGTCCCTTCCCACCATCGACTCCGGTCAGCCCCTTCAATGGGAAGGCCTGGACTTTATCGAAGAGCAACGATCCGTTCTCGGACAGGCCTCCGTCTCGTCAGTGAGCAACCCCGCCATACCCATCTCAAACACTTCAGCGTCATTCCTTGGATTCGTCTACTAGCCACGATCATGCTAGAGAAATTTCTATGGAAGGGGGAGCAAACCACCCGCCGTGCCCGCCATCGCAACTCTCGGCGACCTCTGCCCGAAGTGCAGGTTCAACTCACAGGGGTCCGTTCTCCTGTGCAAGGCGCTGCACCGGTGTTGCAGCTGCCTGTGCCGTCCCAAGACAGCAGCGTCCAACCTACCGTCGGTTTGGTGTGGTGGCCCAACCCAGCCCAACCTCACCTCGCGAAACCTGTCACACCCATTGACCACTTCCGTCACGACACTGAAGCGTATGCTTCGGGGAGAAACTCGCTTCCTGCTTACACTGTCCCTCATTCTCGTTCTCCCACCCCGGCTCTCGCCGATGACAGTTACGAAGCAGTCGGTACCGTGATGGTGAACGGTCATCATACTGGAACGGAACATCTCACCATGCTGAAACCCACTACACTGGAACATCCCAATATACCGATGGGACAGAAGGGTTAGATGATGGTGAAGACGATGGAGATAGCACCGATGGAGAAGACCACGACGAGAAAACGGAAAAGCCCATGCCAAAGAGCAAATTTCAAGAGTACCTTGCTAAAGTACGTACCAAAGCACTATTGAATCCGAAACCTGAAGAGAAAGACACGCCTCAGAATATCTTCGCCGATCCGCGCCGCGTGGTATTTCCAATTCCAAAGTCTACGACGCTCGAGGATGAGGTCCCGGGGACACCAGTGGAGACGCGTCACTTCGGGCCAGCACCTACCGGACGTGTTGCGCGGCGGAACAAGACCGTGAACCGCTCACGAATGGGAACCTTGTCCTGGACCTCCCTGTACCACCAAGCTCGTTCTGCCCCGCGTGGGCCAACCTGAAGTAATGAAGACGAGGTACACGGCAGTGACGTGCAACCCGGATGACTTTGAAAAGAGCGGCCACTTTTTGCGTCAAAACCAAATGAACCGACGTACTGAGTTGTTCGTCTGCATAACCATGTACAACGTAAGCCCTTCTGTGTCCCTACGTGAACTCGATTCGAGAAGCTGAAATGTGTTTAGGAAGACGAGATTTTTAGCCTCATACTTCAAAGGAGAGGTTCTGCACGGCCGGGGTACTGACATTTTCACGTCAAACATGTGTGCGTCAAATGGTTGACTACTTACGGTAGTGGGGCTAACGATGAATCAGAGACCTTGCAGAGGACGTATGTCACTGTCAAGTATCTCGCGGTACATACTAAGCTATTTCACAGCGAATATTATGCTTCGAACTAGTCGCGAAGGCCAACTCCAACTGGTAGAACCACCGGGGTTTTATTTCGTTTTTTGTCTGCTGACTGTAGCGCATACAGGGTCCTTCGTTACGTGAAGAGCATACCAACCGCCGCCGCCGTACTAACGCAAGTCACAAACGCGACAGCGACGGCACTGGCACCGCAATGACGGCTATGACACCAGCGGCAGGAGCGACGGCGAGGCAGGACGACTCAACCACGACGATCGGCGTCCATGGCCAACTCCGAGCGACTCAACCACGACAAGGTAACGACAAAGAATGACAACGATAACGACAACGACAACAACAACAACAACAACAACGATGATAACAACGACAATGACGACAAAGACGACAACGACAACGGCAGGGGGCAATGACGACGTGGTGGACTTTTGTAGATCACGGATGTAGATACCCTCTAGAGTAGCTCTAGTACATGCGCTAATCCACGCTGAATAAAAAAAGCCACTTTGTTTATTTTATTTTTGGCTAAAGACACGACTCCGGTCAACTTTGAGTCGAAGTCGTGACCTCGGAGCTGTGACTCAGCGGAGTTGCCACATTACCATGACTCAGCTCGGCCCGGCTTGAGTCGAGATTGACTCTGACTCGAGCTGATCCAGAGTCAGAGTTGTGGCAACACTATTAGGGTTTCGGATTCGGGCTGAGCTTGAAAGCTCCCCCTTGTAGTATAAGTAGAGGGCTTTGGACGCGTTATAGTCCTTAGCTTTGATATCTTGTGTAATACCTTCCCCTTCGCCAGGAGTTGGTCTTAGGACACAGAGTGTATAAAGCATTGATCCCTCATTGTCTTGTCCCCTCCTTTGTCCTCTTTGCTAGTGTGCTGGAGTTATCGCCACTATGCGTTCCGCTATAAGTTGTGCTTAGTCATCGCCGACTTCTTAACCTTATCATTATCGACGTTATCTTGGTCCTTGTGCACGACGTGCCACTCGGACGCAGCGAACCGGCAACAGTCACGTGATTGACAGCAGACGTCCGGAAGGAACGTAACATGTGATCTCTTCTGTCTGTAACGCCACCACGAGCGTTAGTCCGACTTGGACGACGAAAGGACGTTCACGACTTAGCGAATACTGCGTAGCTCAGTCACGTGACTATCTCCACGGGTACACGGCGCTTATCGAGGCACGTGACGCGTAAGGCACCAGGACGTAGACGTGTCACTGGGCGTATATCGAGGAAGACGACTTGCTCGGGTAGAGACAAGCGAACTTAGGATGTAGACGATGAGAGGAGAAAGTGGTGATTCAAAGAAGACCAAGATGGCGTATCTTGGTCTTCGCCGACTACTACTTATACACATACGAGGACGCTTTCAAGCTCCTCCTGAATCCGTACGACTAATAGCGTAAGTAGCTCGAACCCTACTACGGCTATCCTAGGAATGAGTCATGCCACACCGGCATGTGATACTACTGTCCGCTGACTGATACGATAAGTCCGTGACTAATTACTCCCTACAAACGACGCCACAGCCAGTAAGTAGGAGTCCACTTCGTGTACCGTGACATCACCCCCTTTTCAGCTGCGACGCCCACGGCGCCGAGTGGGCCCAACACCACCCGACCATCCTTCCTGAACTTCCTCGATGCGATTATACACGTCGGCCATCTCCAGCCGGAACTTGCTGCGTGTCAACTCCCCCTGCGCCATACCGAGGGCTTCGGAGAGGGCGTGAAGCCGCTGCTCGATCCTTTCAGCCTCGTGTCGGTAGGCGCGGTAGCGGTGTAACTCAGCTTTTAGGGACAGATCTTTCAAGGCGTTGACAGCCTTGTCGACTCGGATTTGCTGGCTATGCCCGCCACTTAAGGCGTGCATTTCGGTCTTCGAGTACTGAGGTTTGCCGCGTTCACGGACGTGCGGCTCCGCGTAGAGGGGTTTGGAGTACGTCTTGTCGCTATCGGTAGCGAGGGCGAGCACCAACGGGTCGGCGTTCATGATGACTTGTACGTAGGGAGCCTGCGTGGTGGCTCCCTGGGCGTCGGTGATGGGGAAGTGAATGAAATTCGCTCCCCGGTTGTGGATATATCCGGGGGGTGCGATGTGTGAGCTGCCCAGGCGGCGCGTCAAGACGGTGGTTGAGTGGGGAGGCTGGTTGTCGATGACGATGTCACCCCGATAGAGGGGGCGTCCCAGCGTGTCGCACGCATACGGGGTCTCGCGGGGGTTGTCAGAGTCGGTAGTGCTGATGATGAATGGGTGCTCAGCTGGGTACCACTCCTCAAGGAGCTCGGGTTGGTCGTACACCGCGCGCGCATCGTCGCGGTGAACCGGGCCCGCCTCTCGAGGATCGCGATTCTCGTTGTCGCTGCCCTCTCCAGCTGCTCCAACCTCCACGCTTCGGCCTCGAACCTCCATCCGGTCAGTGTCCGCGCCTTCCTCAACAGGTCGTCCATCTCCGGCGTCGGTTTCTTCTTCGTCCTTGACCCGGTACTCGACGCGGACCGGGAGAGGTCGAGGTGAGGCACTCGGACTGTCTCCGAGAGCTGCACGAAGCCGATCAACTTCGGTTTGAGTGTAGGGGGCGGTGTTGAGCTTCTGCCCGTCTTCGCTGAGCAACCAGTAGGTGGTGGGGGCGTTGGGGTTGTCGACGTCGTTGACCGGTGCGAGCCTACGCATGGCCTGGCAGAACTCTTCGTAGGTGAGGTTGTCGACGAGGTGGGGAGCGAGTGGTGCACAAGAGGAGACGGGGGAAACAGCGGAGGACGACATGTCTGAGAGTGAGAGAGATCCAGGTTGGGAGAATGAGTTCGACTTAGCGTGATTGGGCCGGTTTATAACCGTTGCCCGAGCTTTGGGTGTCCGCTCGAACTCCGCCAGGGCCTCGTCAGCTGAGAGGTCTTCTTTGTTGACCCACTGATTGTCCGAGTCCGGGTAGCCCTTCCATTTCACGAGGTATTGCCGTTTTCTGCTTCTGCCGAACAGCCGAGTGTCTAGAATGCTTTCGATTTCGTATTCCTCTTCTCCTTCTACTAGGTCCGGTGGCGGGCGTGTGAAGTTTTCCCCGTGCATCGGTGTTTCGTGATAAGGCGTGAGCAAATCGATGTGAAACACGGGATGAATACTCCACTGCGTGGGAAGTTCGAGCTGGTAGTTGACGGGCGATAGCACCTTTTTGATTTTGAAGGGTCCATGTCGCCGTGCCGCGAGTTTTGCGGTTGGTTGGTTTGTGCGTAAGTGGCGGCCTTCTAACCACACTTGGTCTCCTTCTCGATATTGGGGCGTGTTTCGGTGTTTGATCCACATGGATTGTGCCTTTTTAATCAAGAACTGGGCTTCTTTCCGTGCTTCTCGGAATTGCTGCAGCCTCGTGTTCACCTGTGGGATAGGGGATGGCTTATCCATCCAATCAGCGCGTGGGTCGTATCCCATCATGAGCGAAAAGGGGGACTTCCTTGTTGCCTCGTGTGGCCAGCTATTGTGCGCGAATTCCGCCATGGGTAGGAAGTGTGCCCAGTTATCTTGACGCTCATTGGCCCAGAATCGAAGATATTGTTCTAGCCATTGATTGGTTCGTTCCGATTGTCCATCGGTCCGAGGATGATACGCCGTCGATATGTTCTGGTAGATTCCAAGGATACGGCATAATTCGCGGGTGAACTTTGATGCGAATCTCGGGTCTCGGTCGCTGATAATCTTTGCCGGTAGTCCGAATCGTCTGAATACGTGAGTTACGTACAGGGCTGCGGTTTCCTCCGCCGTAATTTCTTCGACGCACGGTATGAAGATCGACGCTTTGGTGCAGTCGTGGTCGGTGACGGTGAGTATGGAGTCGTGCCCCTGGGAGACTGGGAGTTTAGTGATGAAGTCTAGAGCGACGACTTCGAAGGGCTTAGCATCGGGAATAGGTGTAATCGGTACTAAAGGCGCTCGTGTGGGTCGGTTGTTGACCTTGTGTCGCTGACACTCCGCGCATCCCTTTACGTATTCCGTGATGTGTTGCAACATGTGTGGCCACCAGTAGTGTCGTTCGATGATTCGGAACGTTCTCTTGATTCCCGGGTGGCCATAGACGGGGGGGTCGTGATGGTTGCCGATGATGTCGCGCAGCAGCAGTGGCGTCCCTGTAATTACCCGTGCTCCTTGTTTGTACCATACCCCGTCGAACTTCTTGAGCTGATGGGCATCGACCCAAGGAATTATTTGACTTTCATCTTGTGCGTGATCCTCTGGTACTTGCGTAACCGATGCTCTGGCGAATACCTTATCAGGGAGTACTACGACTCCATCGTTGTCCTGTTCTCCTCGATCGTAGTCTGGTCGTCGGGATAAGGCGTCGGCTCGGCCGTTATTTGTCCCTTTGATATGATGGATCTCGAAGTCATATTCCATCAGTTCCAGTACTTCCCGGGCTACGCGTCGACTTATCTTTTGGGCGGATCTCCAGTGTGTCAGGTTAAGATGGTCCGAAAAGATTTTGATTTTGTGCGGGGACCCCGCCAGCAGGGGTCGCCAGTGTCGAAGGGCCTTGACGATAGCTAGAAGCTCCAGGTCATAGATGTCGTAGTTGCGTTCTGCCTCGTTAAGAGTGGCGGAGTAGTAGCCCACGGGGTGTCGCTTTCCGTCTGGCTTCTTCTGTAGTAGTACCGCTCCTACCGCAAATCCGGATGCGTCAACTTCGAGTTCGAACTGGTCCGTGAGGGATGGGTGTGCTAGTACTGGTTCTTGCGTTACGAGCATTTTGAGCTTTTGGAAGGCTTTCTCTTCTTCTGTGCCCCATTGCCAGTCTGCGTCCTTCCGTGTGAGTTTGTTAAGAGCTCGTGCGTGTGTGGCGAAGCCGCGAATGAAGAGGCGGTAAAAATTACAAAAGCCCAGAAAGGAGCGGACGTCTCTGACCTTCGTGGGGCGTGGCCAATCCTTGATGCCCGAAATTTTTACCGGGTCCATGCGAGTTACCCCCTTTTCAAGGATTACCCCCAGGTAATCCATTCGCGGCGAATGGAAGAGGCATTTTTCGGGTTTGAAGTAGAGATCGTGATCCAGAGCCACTTGGAGTACGTCGCAAACCGCGTCAATGTGTGCCTGGAGACCCGCATTTTCATGAGTAGCTATCCCTATGTCGTCCATGTATACTCGTATGATGGTACCCAGAAGCTCGTGTTTTGCGATGGTAGGTCCCAGGATTTCGTTCATCATGGTTTGGAATGTGGCCGGCGAGTTTGTGAGTCCGAAGTACATCACCAGAGGTTCGAAGAGCCCGTACCGTGTTTTAAAGGCTGCTTTCGGCTCATCTCCGGGTTTGATACGTATGTTATTGTATCCCCATCGCACGTCTAGTTTGGTGTAGATATGGCCGTTGCCCAAGTCATTGATGAGTTCTGACATGAGTGGCAGCGGGTATTGGTTGCGGATGGTGTAGGCGTTGATCTTTCGATAATCTTGTACGGGTCGTAGCTTCCCATCTTTCTTTTTGATGAAGAAAAAGGACGATGCGTAAGGTGATTTGGACGGGCGTATGTACCCCATTTTTAGCTGTTCTTCAAGCCATACTTTGAGCTGAGCGTCTTCGTCCTGCGTCATAGGATAGACTTTGCAGTCGATGGTCGCCGGAGTGCCTGGTTTGAAGTCGATGGCGTGATCCCATGGTCTTGACGGCGGGAATCGGTGAGACGCCTCTTCGCTAAATATTTTGGCGAATCGTTGGTACGGCTTTGGGATTACTGCGGCTACCGTGTTTTGTTTAGCGGCAATGGCTAACTCGGTGGCTGTGGTACGTAGCTGGCATTCCCCTTCTAACTCCTCGACTATGTCTTCTTTCTCGTCATCCGTGATTATCCGTGCGATGGTGGTTTCATCGTAAGTGGTTGCTCCTGCGATGACTGTGGTTGGTTCAGCGGGGTTAATAGAGCGGATAACGATGGGGAGTGCGTCTTCATGAATAGTGGCGTGGGTCCAGCTGATGGTAGGCTCGTAAGTGGCGAGCCAAGGGTATCCTAGCACTAGATCTTCGTTTCCTATATCGGTGACGAGAAATCGAATAACTCTGCGGATGCCCTTGGTTTGTACTTCTAAGTCCACAAAATGAGTGATGGACCCAGCTTTGTTCTCCGTGTTATCTATGTTCCATATTTTCTTCGGGCGTTCTAGTGGCTGTAGCCCTAACCCCATTCGTTTGGCAAATGCGGGTCTTATAAAGTTGTCGGTGGCTCCGGAGTCTACGAGCCCTTTAATGTCGGCCATGGAGTAACTGGTGCGAATCGAGACTGGAATTCTAAGAGACCGAAAGCGAGTCATGATTACAGAGTTACAATTTGTTGCCCTCACCCAGGCCGATGGGTTTAGGCGTCCCGAAAATCCCCCTTCTCCCATAGATCTTGGAGAATTAGGTCCTTGACCTCGTCACTTGCTCCCCTAACCCCTTCTAGCCATCTGCCGGCCATTTGCTGGGGTTCCTCCGTGTTGGTTACTCGTGCCTGTGGTTCTTGGCCGTAGTAGTTGGTTTCCATGCTTCGGCTGTTACTTGCGGGTCTCCACGGTTGTTGTTGTTTCCTTGGGCGTGAACAGTCACGTGAGAAGTGGCCAAGTCCGTTGCAGTTGTAACAGACGACTTCCCTCATATCCCTACGGGGGGCGCTCCTTCCTTGCCCCAATCCTCCTCTTGGTGGGAATGGAGGGCGTGGCCGGTAATTTTCTCGATTGGGGTCTCCTACCTCTGCGAGTCGTGCGCGTGATCTATCCGCCGATGTGTCCATTGCGTTTGGATCGTATCTTGAGGCGGGATTGCGGGGCGCGTTCCATGGTGATCCTCCGAATCGTTGGGGTGGATTGAAGCGGGGTGGTGGTCCCCTCGGTGGTCCCCTTGTTGGCGTAGATAGCCCTAGGCGGGCGCGAAGGTGAATATACTGCTTTTGGCGTCTAAGCGCCGCTTCCTTCCATTCGTTGAAGGTGGTAGGTCCGTCGAGTTCGTAGACTTTCGTGAATAATTTGCTCGGTAGTCCGGCCGTGAAGCGATCGATGGTTTGTTGGTCGTTCAGGCGGTAATCAGCCTTCCGGCACAGTTGCTCGAAGTTAGTGACGTACGAATCGATGTCATCCCCCGTCATCCTAAACCCCTTTGCTAGTTCTGCTTGCGCTTGTTCTTGTTCCAGAGTGTTGGAGAACCGGTCGGAGAATCCCGTGGCCAAAGTGTCCCATAGGTATTCATCATACCTGTCCCTTCCATTTCGTACTTCCGTGTTGAGCCACTGGAGGAAGCCTAGCGTCCAATTGGCTACCGACGCTCCTTTGATGTATCCCAGGAATAGAAGACATCTTTTGTATACGTTGCGCATACTCGGTGCGTCGAAGTTGAGCCCCCAATAGGCGTGCCATTGCGTGAGGAACGACTCGTAGTCAGTCCGATCTCCTTTGAATATAGTCGGTGGTTCACCTTCTAGTCTGGGCGTGGGTGCTCCTGGTGCCACTGCTCCTCCTGGAATACCCCCTCCGGGTGGTCCTCCGCCTCCGGGTGGTCCTCTGCCAAATCCTCCGGGGAATCCCCCGTCGGGGCGTCTTGGTGGTCTTCCTCCTCCTCCTGGTGGCGGGTTATCGCCTGGCGGGTCGGGTTGATCCGGTCCTATGGCTCGGAATATAGCCGCGTCGTCCGCGGTCATACGGTGTCCCGTACCGGGGTGGATAGGGAGTAGGAGTTGTTCGGCTTCTTCGCGGGTTCTTCGGATTTCTTCTTCGACCGCTTCGTTGGTGACTGTCTCAGTGATGGTGGCCATCTCGGCTGGTGGGTTTACTCGAATAATCTCTGGTTGTGATATGGGGATGGACTCAGCTAGTCGAGTTACTTCTTCTATTTCCGAGTCTTCTTCTTCGTCGGTACGTTCGTTCTCTTCGCTGGTTTCTGACGGTGCTGGCGTCCTGGGTTCTGACGTGCTTGGTTCCTCTTCTGGTTGTCCGTCTATGCGGCCCCACTGTTCCCTGGTGGGTAGGTTGCGAGCGTCGATGTCGCAGTTGTAGAGTCTGCCTGCCGGTCGTACTATGTCCCACCTGTTGTCGATCGGATTCCACGTAACCTCTGTCCAACAGACGTGATCGAAGTTGAACTCAACTGGTCTGAACCTTGTAGGTCCTGATGCAAAATCGACAAAGTATCCTGTATCCCCGCGATACTCTCTCCACCTTGTGGCTCCTAGGAACTGTACTGGTACGTTGCGGTCTCCCCGTCGTTCAAGGGAGTAAGTCTGAAAATTAGTCCACTGGTCTCGAGTAGTGAACGCCACGGTGAGGGATCTTGGTCTTAATGTAACGCCACCACGAGCGTTAGTCCGACTTGGACGACGAAAGGACGTTCACGACTTAGCGAATACTGCGTAGCTCAGTCACGTGACTATCTCCACGGGTACACGGCGCTTATCGAGGCACGTGACGCGTAAGGCACCAGGACGTAGACGTGTCACTGGGCGTATATCGAGGAAGACGACTTGCTCGGGTAGAGACAAGCGAACTTAGGATGTAGACGATGAGAGGAGAAAGTGGTGATTCAAAGAAGACCAAGATGGCGTATCTTGGTCTTCGCCGACTACTACTTATACACATACGAGGACGCTTTCAAGCTCCTCCTGAATCCGTACGACTAATAGCGTAAGTAGCTCGAACCCTACTACGGCTATCCTAGGAATGAGTCATGCCACACCGGCATGTGATACTACTGTCCGCTGACTGATACGATAAGTCCGTGACTAATTACTCCCTACAAACGACGCCACAGCCAGTAAGTAGGAGTCCACTTCGCGTACCGTGACATGTCACTTTGCCCCCATTTGCTTGGTGGTCTCAGTCCAGGTATGCTGATTAGGCGGGAGGCCTTCCCTATCCAGGAGTGGACTTTGAAAAGTGCATGAGTTCTGAATTACTGCTGTGAGATGTGACTCCACCAGCTGAAGACTCCAGATGGTCCCTGGTTAGCCTCGTGAAACCAGGCACTTCGACAAGTGACTTTCGGCTAGTGGAGGTTGCAATGTGTCAGGGTTTGAAGGGTGCTGCTACCTGAGTCACTTGTCTAGAGCCTGGGCACACTGGTAGTGCGATTGTCGAAATGGGCCGTGAGAAATTCAACTTGTACGATTTTTGTTTACTCTGCAATGATGAAAATGAATCTGCTTGCAAGTGGATCACTGGTATCACCCCTCATGAATGAATGGTTTGGACATGTTAACTAAAGGATGTATCTCGCAGTCTATACCAAAATTTAGCAGAAAAAGTCGGAATTGTCACTGTCATCGTCTGAGTTGTCTGTCCCATCCCCTTCATCCAGGGCTTCCACATACTCTTGCAAATCTGTGTCCATCTTGAGATCGATGTCATCAGCTGTCTGTAAGCTCAGGACTGGCTGAGTGTCATTGAGGGACTGTTCCATCTCTTTGTTGGGTCCGAGTTTGAGTTTGTCGTTGTCAGGTTCCTCAGGGTCATTGTGTGCCGGGCCATTGTCCTCACTCTGAGGGATTTTGGGAACTATACATGGTGTCAGCAAGTCAACAGTATGGGAGGGGGATAACCTACGGGTCTCCTGGGGTTGTGTGGGCAGCGCTGTCCCGACCAGTGGTTGTATAGTGCTACATCATTGGAGAGTGCTGATTAAGCGATTGAACTGCTGGAGAGGGGACTTTGCACCCCAAGTCAACACGGAGTAGCCCTCACCAATGACATCTGGTACAGGGCTTTCGTCATCTCCAAGGGTGCGGCCGAGGACCTCTTTGTAGATGTTGTTCTGCTTGAGACTGTCCATGAGAATCTTGATGTCCTTGGTGAGATCAGCGCTTGCGTGTTGGTTTCCTTGCTTTGAACCCAGTGTGTTGTTTACCTCCGTAGCAAGTCACTGAAGGATTTTGATGCAAGGTGAGATCATTGCGAGCCATTCCCATGATGCACCACTGCCATGCGCTCGGTAGTAGTTCTGTTTTGAGTTAGAATTGTTGAGCTGGAGGATGACTTGGAGCAGCTTGCATGGCAACCACGCACCTTGATCCAATAGTTCAAGTGTTCTTGCATCAAGTCCAACTCAACGAATGAATTCGCCTTTCCAGTCAGGTTCACAAGCCAATTGTTGAGGACAATCCTCCTGCCAGTGTGGAAAAATGGTGATCAGCTGACTGACGTCGAAAGTAAAAAGTACGAACACAACTGGCTCTGGCCACACATGGGTGACATTATGAAGGAGATGCAGTACCTCATATGCGTACTTGCTGTGTCCACTCCCTTGAAAGCTGAGAGCCCAGAGCTTCAAGACCAATAGCACATGGCTGGAATCACCAGATTTGATTGTGTCGGAGAACTCTTGAAGGATAAGTCCATTGCGCAGGAAAAGCATGGCATTTTTGAATATCATGTCACCTGCAAGTCTGCCCCTCTCCTGACCTCCATGGACTTCCTTCTGTGCTTCATTCTCTTGATGGCGTGAGCAACGCAGATTATCGACCATGCGTGCATCTGTAAAAGCATCAACAATGGCCTCTGCATGGCCACACAACATCGACCAAGTCAATCCATTCGACAATGACTCAAGTGACTGTGCACCTGACACCTTGAGCAGACAGTGCAAAACCCATGCATAGAGTGATACAAAAATAAGGTCACGGCAAGTCCGAAAGGGTGGGAGAGAGGAGAGAATGATTGGCTTGTGTTGCAGCAGTGTGTTGTGGGAAGCAAGAGATGCGGGATCCTTTAAGTCATGCTTTGTATGGCCAAAGTGTGTCTGAAGAAACCCATTTGTTGCGGCGATCTTGCAGTGAAAAAGACCTGGGATAAACAGCGCCCACCGATAGTGCTTTAAGGTCCAGTCCAGTCCAGTCCAGTTTTTTTACAGATTTTCAAAAGACTGTGACCTTAACCAGTCTAAGACTGGATAGGAAATGAAAAAACCCGGACTGGACCGCTCCGGACCAGTTAATACTGGTCTAAGACCGGTCCGAATGCAACATTGACCGGTCCTCATATTGACCGGTCGATAACCAGTTGTGATCGGTTTCACAACGGTTTTTGACCAGTCTTTCACATCACCTGCAGGTATTTTTTCACACTCATGCTCTCAGAAATCAAGTTAAGACAAATTTATTCATGTCTGGTATACAGTAGTTACAGTAAGTCTAAGCTAAGTACATAGCGTCACGGGTGGGGCACCACGTCAGTATCGTGGAGTCGCGGCGCCGCGCCGCGTCGGTATCGATGGGCCATGGTGCCAGGTGGGTGTCGATGTGCAGTGGCGCCAGGTGGGGGTGTCGATGGGCCACGGCGCTGTGTTGTTACGCTGCGTCAGTGTCGATACGTTGCGTCGGTGTTGATGGGCCATGGCGCCATGTCATTACGCCATGTCGGTGTCGATGTGCAGTGGCACCGCGTGGGTGTCGAAGGGCCACAGCGGCACGTGGGTGTCGAAAGGCCATGGCGCCACATGGGTGTCGATGGGCCACGGCACCGTGTCGTTACGCCGCATCAGTGTCGATACGTTGCGTCGGTGTCGATGGGCCATGGCACCGTGTGGGTGTTGAAGTGCCACAACGCCGTGTGGGTGTCGAAGGGCCACGACACCACGTGGGTGTCGAAGGGCCACGACACTGCGTGAGTGTTGAAGGGCCACAGCGCCGTGTCGTTATGCCGCGTGGGTGTTGATATGCCACATCAGTGTCGACGAGCCACAGCGTCGCGTGGGTGTCGAAGGGCACGGCGCCGCGTGGGTGTCGAAGTGCCACGGTGCCGTGCAGGGAGGTGGAGTTATCTGAAACCTATAAACGACAATGAAGTTAGTTATTAGTTAAAAGGATAAGGAAAAATAAAACTTAGCTTCTTCAAGTTTGAGGGTCCCTGGGCAAAAGCAACGTGGTCAACAAGTGCTGAGTGTCGCGTGTTGACAACTCATCCGGTCTGGTGACCTGCATCCCGGTGAAACCCGATTACCAAGCATCAACATGGCCAAAAATGGGCATCAAATATATCCATTGGTGGTTGCAGCAAAATAAACTGAAGTCCAGTCTTTGACTGGTTTAGACTGGTCTTTTCCAGTCCTAAGACTGATTGAGAAGGAGACAGACTGCAGACTGATAACTTCTGAAATTTGAAAGACTGTGACTGAAGTCCAGTCCTCATCAGTCAAAGTCCAGTCTGGTTTCCAGTCTTTTTTCAGTCTATAGGACTGGACCTCAAAGCACTACCCACCGAAGAGATGATGCACTGCCCTCGTTTCCTGCACATGTGGCAAGTATGGCCCGGAGACGCATGATTGAGAGTTGGTCTCTGGTGACAAGCTTCAAGTTCTCACAGAAGTCAGGCTTTGAAGTATCAATGTTTAGCTCCTCCATCACTGCATTGATGACCTCTGCATTTCCCATGGTGGATGCCTCATTGATGTTCATAGCTGGCAAAGGATGGATCTCAGATTTGTGAACATCAATTTGGAAGTCACTGTGTGGCTCCATTGCTTGTAGGTCCTTTTGGAAATCTTGTAGTCTTGGGCCTCCATGTTGGACCGCAATCTAAAGAACAGTGTGGATAAGACATTTTTGGTGGAGTGTGTACTCATCTTCGGTAAGCACAATGTCGCTTACTTTCAGCTCTGGTGCTGACCCAAATCTTCTTTCCAGTTCGGTAGCCCTCAAGTCCTCAACGCTTGCCTGGAAGAGTGAGACAATCGTTGCACATGTCTAGAGATGTCAACGAGTTATACTTGTGAGTATGAGTACTCATCGGAAATTTCCGAAGGGCCACTCGTACTCGACTCGTACTCATTGGTGCGAGTACTCGTGCTCACGAGTACTCGCTGGGATTCTTCGACTGAAACTTGTACTCGTGCCGCGAGTACCCGTTTCAGACATGCGAGTATGAGTACTTGTGTACTCGTACTCATTTGGATTGTACTCGTACTCGTTTGAACGAGTACTTGTAACATTTTGCATCACACGAAGTAAACAATCATCTAAATTACTATAGTGTACCCTATTACAGAAGCTTACAGATGTCCACCGTCGCTGCGCCACTGCACTGCCGTTGTCTGTTGTGTCGTCCCCACGTAACTACCACCGTCACGTCCGAGTCGCTGTCGTGCCAGTGGTCGTTCGAGCCTATCTTGAGGCCGCTGTTGTTGTCGTCTTTGCCTTGCTGTCGTCGTGGCCATCAGAGGTCGATTGTCATGAGTGCAGCTCGGGGCCGCGTCGGCGAAGGGCCCCATTTTGTCGTCGTTGTAGTTGGTAGCGT
This sequence comes from Lactarius sanguifluus, assembly GCA_021527775.1. Classification (NCBI taxonomy): domain Eukaryota; kingdom Fungi; phylum Basidiomycota; class Agaricomycetes; order Russulales; family Russulaceae; genus Lactarius; species Lactarius sanguifluus. The sequence continues at coordinate 39,118 of JAKEYF010000219.1, read as the reverse complement.
GGGCTGCGTGGCTGCGTTGGTGCCACCTGGTGGAGAGTCTCTGCTGCCGCAATCGTCGTCGTCCAGGTGTACGCCAACATGCGTGATGATTGACTGGGTGAGCACGGCCATCATCGCTGTCATGGTTGTGCCACACAAAGGGCGTGCTGTGGCTGAGTCACAAACAAGCAGCGTGGGAAGCAACCTTTCCCACACCCTCAGTTTCGGTCTGCTGCCAAGCCACGTGCATGGTTTTGCAACTACTACTATGGTACGCAACGATTTTGAACTGCACGGACTCCAACCGCCGCCAGCGTCCTATATCATGATACCACCACCACCACCAGCAGTGACAGCAAGACGGCAGCTGCATTGGCAACGCCTTGGATGACGTGACAATGGACTCGGAGCGACACCCATTGGCCACGACAACGCAGGTTGCCAACACCCGCCAGCCACAACGACGGAGCGACTCCAGTTGACCACGACGACAGGCGACGTCCGTCGACTACGACAACTGGCGATGTCCATCGACTACGACGACGGGGCAACATGGTAACAGGGCAACAATGGCCGACAACAACAGCAAGATGACCCCAACGGTGACGATGGCGATAACAACGACAACACGGCACGACATCGGGCGACCTTGGATGGGGACTTACTAGTAACTTAGTGTACATAGAAATCCTTTGTAATTTGCTACACAATAGAAAGGCTTTTGAAAGTCTGTAACACCACACAGAGAGTCAGTAGTATCACGAGTACTCGCGAGTACTCGCGTTCGGAAAAGTGTGAACTCATACTCGCACGAGCATTCAGGCACGAGTACTCGCAGGCGTGAGTACTCGTCATGTGCGAGTCACACTCGCGAGTTGACTCGTTTGTCAACAACTCGTTGACATCTCTACAGTCATTCATGGCTCAATGGAACATTGGGGTCAATGGACCAAATGACTCTGATGGCCACATTTTTGGTCAAATCACTTCGGACTTTTTGTAACATCCAATGTATAGTTCCTGTGCATGTCTCTTCAGATTTTTATAGAGGTGCAATGAGTAGATATTGCAGGAGATTCGTTTCTCATGATTTTGGGGAAAAACCCGAAATTTGGCAAGCAAATACTGATGGAAACACTCTGATGATTTCCAACTTTTTGTGGCCATATACAAACTACATGCTATATAGTAAACTTCAGACAGTTATTTTGATGATAGCATTGCGGGATTGCAGGGTATTCGCAGAAGCATACCAAACACGCGCTCTGGAGAGTCACACCATGCCTGCCATATCGGGAACTACCAAATTGGGCAGTCAGGAATGGTGGGACAGGTGGGAGATTGTGATTGGGCATCCCTTAATTGGGAAAGTCACGCTTGATCGTGACTGGTCCATTGACCCAGTTTCAGCTGATATGGACATTTTGCACTGATTCATCTGTAAATGCAATTAGGTGTTCGGAGCATTCAGAGCTGTTCAGAGTGTCCTTGAACAGCTCCGAACAGCTCCGAACACCTACTGCAATTACAGATGTTCCTCCATCGCATCGTTCAATCACATCTGATAACAGTTTTTAAGTACCCACTGGTTAGTTTATTCATATGACTATAATATTGTCTATTCAAAATGTCTTGTCGTTTACTACAACAAATTCCCAAAGTCAAAAAGAATTTGAGTGGTCCATTGAGCCATGAATGACTGTATTTATGACTTAGCGGATAAAGTGAAGACATGGCCTTGCTGCACATGCTTCCCCTGGTTACTTGTCACAATTTCGTATGGTTTACTTTATTTTTCTCTTTTTGGACTTTGTTGTCTCGTGACATGGTGTCTTGTGACTTATAGGTCTTGTGACCTTTGACTTGATATCTTGGAGCCATTATGACTCCTACGCGACTGCTCAGTGAGTCACTGCTGTTCCCCTTGACCCTGGTGGAGCGCTATGACTCTTATTGACTCTTTATGACTGCGCGAGCCCTTATGACTTGTGCTCTGACTCGTTATTACTTTACGATGACTCGATACTAGGACTCGTTCGTGACTCGTCCCTAGTATCCTAATTACTATAAGTACTGTCTGCATTGGCTGCTAGTAGCCCCAGACTTGACTTCTTGTATCCTACGGTACCCGAGCAATCAATACCTGGAATACTCCATCTCTCACGATCCCCAGCAAACCCTCCTATCCACTCAAGGACTATCCGCGAATAGTCCACTCGTTCATCTTTAACTGAAGTTCCTCCTCGGAACTTCCCTTCGAACACTGAACCGACCCTGTGACTCTTAGTGCAGTGTCCCTGTAGAGAACCTATCCCAAGTTGGGAGAATGTCCCTACCGTGACGTAACATTACTGACCCTGAAGGTACTTGGACTGTGATGTAGATGACTTGCTTGGTCTGAGACAAGCAAACAAAGTGAAGAGGGAAGGAACAAGTGGTGATTTCAGAAGAAGACCAAGCTGGAGAGCCTTGGTCTTTGTGCTACAGCTTTCATACATGTAAGAGGACACTTTAAAGCTCCCCTATCAGTCCAACACAACCAGTAGCTAAAGTAGTGTGAACCCTACTACTACTATCCTAGGAATTGAGTCAGAGGTAGTACTGATACATGTGATACTACTGCTGACTGAGATGATGAGTCTGTGACATATTACTGCTTACTAGGGAGCCACAACCAGATAGTAAGAGTCTGAGAACAAACTGTGACAATGCTAGAGGGTCCCCCCCTTTTAGTACTGTCTGGCATATCCCCTTAGACCTAGTGGTTTGCAAGGCCTGGCCTGAAGCCCTAAAGCCTGGGTAGCCAAGCCCTCAAAGCCTGAGCCCAGCTGGGCCCTTGTACCAGGCTTTGGAGGGCCTACAGCTCAGCTCAGGTTATTGAAAGCCTGAGCCAGGCCCTAAAGCCCAGGCTTTGAGTATACTGTAGCTCAATTTGTGGAATCAAATGCAGAATCAAAATCATCCAACTGCCCTCAAAAGAAAATAGAATAACAAATAATGTACCATCGCATTGTGGAGGCACATGCCTGCTGTTACTGCATTGTTCAACACCCTCCAATGCACAGTATGCACCTCATTGTTGGAGAAATGTTGCAGGGCCAACTTTGAATGCTTCTGGTATTCCCACCACCTCTTTGTTGTCTTCTTCATCTGCTGGCAAGTCCATGGTATGTTCTGCATGATCAAGCCCAAACTGCCCACCATTCTGCTCTCAGTGGGTGTGTTTGAGTCCATGTTTGATGCCCTGGACTGTCCAGTTTACAAAACCTCAACAACTTGAACAGGTACATTGGTTCCAAATTCTGTGTTGTTGGGCCTTTGCTAAAGTACAAGGTCACTCAGGTTCTCCAAGTCCCCCTCTAAATGATGTGTCACCCAATTGCAGGTACAAGTGTGTAAGTGACCTTCTTTTTGGAGTGATAATTGCCACTGAGAGGATCTATTAGGGTTGGATTTTCTTCAGCCATAGCAGGAGGACCAAAGATGGGCCCAGTCATGAGGTGCCAGTGACAGTGAAAAATGGCAGATATAAGCAGGTCAAGTTCACTTAAAGCCAAAGAGAATACTAGACATGGCATCATCGAGGTGAGTTAGTTCTTGCATCACACTAACAGACTGTTTTATCATGTTGAGACGCGACTGTATAAGTCACATGTCTCGTGGGATCTGATTGTGTCAGCCCATATACTATATTCGGTATCTGTCCCTTATGGACTCTTTTGGACACTCCGGACTTGTACGGACCACTTTTGTTTATCTTTATTGTCAGAGTCATACATGACTCTTATTGTTCTCTATTGTTAAGATACCGGTATTGTCTGCTTTAGGCAGCTATTGTTCTCTGCCCTCCAATGGCATTTCTCCCTCTGGCGCACAGACCACATGTATTGTGTTTGGATCACCAGTGCGCACAGACCATTCTTAGCTAAGCGTCCTGTATATAAGGACTGCTGTTTACGCCTTCACACTTCAGAGTTTACTTCCCCTCTGAAGTGTAAGTCCCATTTATACCTCTCCTTACACTACCTTTACTCACAGACGGTTTGTAGTAACTTGTCTATTAGGTGTGTATATATAAAGAGTTTACTTCCCCTCTGAAGTTAACTTGTCTATTAGCTTTCTGCTATTATTTCACTTGCTTGTTAGTTCTGCGCTCAACATATCATAGGATTGCCAGCCACCACCACCACCCACACCAATACTGGCTGCTCCCAAGGTGAATGGGTCGATGCTGCTGTGGAGACCCTCTGTGCCACATTCAATGCTTTCTCACAGGGCCTGCTCTTCCATGACCCAAGCAACGAGTTGCCAATGACATAGACATGTGGGAGGAGTGCATATTCATTGCTTCCTTGCCACTGATAAGCAGTACATGTGTTATATCTTGCTCAGTTATATGGCATGTTAATTTGTCATGGCAGGCACTTTAATCACATTTTGTCAGTTGCAGCATCAAGGAACTGTGTATGTGCACACAACCCATATGCAAGACAGGAGCCTATGAGATGCTAAGGTCAAGCAAGGCGTGTCTCAGAAGACATACTTCCTGATAGAAACACTCATGTTTGGGCTCACTCACACAGTGCATTGACACCATCTTGGGCACCAAGACCCCAAGTGCCTGCAGTACTGGTGAGGGCTATCAAGATTTTGATGACAATGATGTCTTTGTTTGGAGTATCAAGTAAACATGATCTGCATGAATAAACAATTGGTGTTGCTTCCTCCTCAAGCCCTGGCCTAAGCCCAAGCCAAGCCCAGGCCAAGCCCAAGCCCTTTACCTGGGCTCAGCTCAATGTTTACTGAGGCCTGAGCCCTACTAAGCTGAGCCTAAGCCCAGGCTTTTGAGCCAAGCCTGGCCCTGTAAACCACTACTTAGACCAGGGATCCCCATGACCTGATCCTGAGTTCCCCTGTGGGCAGTGGACTGGGCCCTACCCCTTAGACACCATTTATCACCATAGGCCGTAGTATATACCTCTACTACAACAAGTGAGTTGCCTGCCCTTACTGCACCTTCCTTGTCATCAATCATCCTTTGTGGGATGACCTGAGGACTGCTGGCATCAGGAAAACCTCAAAGTGCTTAGCTGCCTTAATTGGCCTATCAAGGCACCTCAGACTGTTAAGGTGAAACAGTGACTTAATTTGCACTTAGAAATATTGTCTTAAGGCAAAATTAAGGACATATATATGACAAAGATGGCAAGTTGAACATACAAAATATTTTGAATCATTTTTATTATTAGAATAAAATGATAGATATATTATATATGTTTCAATTAGGAAAATTCAGAGGTTATTGTAATTATTTTAATGCCCTAATTATGGTCCCTTTCTGAATTTTCGGAGATTTTTAGAGATGTCACAAAATAAAAATATAAAAAAGAAACAAAAACTTTGTTGTCGTTCACAACTTAAGATATAAAAAGAAATTCATTTATTGCGTAATGAACTATGTACAGTCTAAAATATCTCGCCACTGTCCCCACTGCTGTCATCACTGTTGTGCGGGGCTTGTGCGTGGCAGAGTGGCGCATTTGGGGCACAAGGGGTCGTGGTGGCGGGGTGGTGCTGGAGTTGTGGCGTGGCTCGCCGTGTTGTGGTGGGGTTGTGGCGGGTTTGCCATCCCGACATCTTGCGTGCCATTTTGGTGGGGCTTGTGCACGGCGGTCGCGATGAATGGTTGCACGGCTTGCAGTGGCATCGTGGTGGATTTGCAGTCGAGGTGCCTTGGACGCCGTGTTGGTGGGGCTTGTGCACGACGGGTCGGGGTGGTGATTGCAGGGCTGAGTTGTGGGATGGAGTCCCAGGAAATTGGAGTGGCAGTTGCGGCGCCGGGCTTGAGCGTGGTGAACCAGCATGGTGTTGGCGTGGAGTGGTGGCAGGACGTCGGTGTCAGTGTCGGTGTTGCAGTCCTGCAACAGTTTTTGAGGTGAAGAGAAAAAAGAAAAAAGACAGAACTTAATGGGGTGGTAGCGACGTCGGCGTGGGGCAAAAGTGCCTGCGTACATGAGAGGACGGGTATGATACGTCGTCCTGCAATGGTTCAGAATGGAGCAGAAGAAAAAAAAAACTCAACTGCTGGTATGACACGGCATGTGGGCGCATAATGATTCCTCTTGCATAGGCCGTGGGGGTGGTCCACGTGCAACGGCAGGGGTGAGAGCTGCAGTTGAGGCCATGACTGTTAGGAGGCAGCGTCAGAAGTGATGACGAGGGTGATGCATGCGGCTGGGGTTGGGCGACACGGTAACTTGGCAAAAATGTGTCTAGCGGAAACTTAATTCGTGGCGTGGGAAGCCAGCGCTGATGCGCCGCCAATGCGTGAACCAGTACTACCACCATCTTTTCAACCTCTTCCACGGGGTTTTTCTTCCTTTCTTTTCTTCTTTAACAGCACCCTTCAAGGACTTATCACCACCCACATGCTGCTGTTGCAGGTGGACCACCCCATGGCCTACGCAAGACGGACGACCATGACCCCCCACCGTGTAAACCAAAGATTTTTTTTTTTGTGATTCGTTCCGTTTTTCTTCACTGCTGCAGTTGGACCCTCCCCCTCCTCTCTCCAATGTGCAGGAATCGTCTCATGACACCGACGCGTCGCCACCCCTTGATAAGTTCTTTTCTTTTTTTGTTCTTTCTTCATTTGCTCATTGCCACCTCCAACCACCACCGCTCCAACTATGCCATTTCACCACGCCGCCCCGCTGCTCATAAGCCATGCTACCACGCGTAACACGGCAAGCGCCACCACGCCACTTTGTGACCCAGTTCTCACCACCCCAGCACGTCACCGCCACCTTCATCTGTGCCACCTCACCACCACACCGACAGCCGCGCGCAAGCACCACCCACCCCGTACAGGTCACGCACTGGCTCTACGGTACACAAGACCCTGCGACCGGTAAGCTCTTTTTCTTTCTCATCCTCACTTTCCACTCAGGCGCAGCAGCTTCGCCGTCACCTCAAAACCGACCGCACCCACACCTGCCACCTCACCACCTCTCAAGACCCTGCCGTCTCGACACGGCCGTCATACGCACATCGACACCGCCATGCTGCCGCTGCTTCGACATGGCTGCCGCCTCCACCTCCACCTAGCAACTCAGCGGCCGTCCCGTCCCAACCGCCATGACCCCCTCCGCCGCCTTGTTACAGCTTACGACTACCTCAGCGGCCACCACGCCGCCGCTGCTGCCAACTCGGCCCCGCTACCACCACCGCAGCGCCCAACTCGGACGCTGCCGCAATCACTCGGCCCTGCCCCAACACAACTTCGTCCCCTCATCGCCTCGACTGCGCCACCACCCACCCGGGACGTCAACTGGTTCCCCCACCTCGACAGGCACGCGATGGCGCCACGCCACCAACCCCGTTGCCGCGCTCACCCCCCATGCTCGCACTGCCGTTTTATGGCACCCCACCTCCTGTACCACTATACTATAGTAGCTACTTGTAGTCCAATTATAATATATCTTTTTGCATGAATTCTTTTTTGTTATGGCTCTCAATTCTTGTGTGAAATGTAAGAATAAGTCTTAATGTTGTCTTATCAGGTCTTAGTTGACTTAAAATGTGCCAATTTTTGACCTGACCATAGGCTTAAAATAAGCCTCTTAAGACTGATTCAGAGCCATCATAAGTCATCAAGGGAATTAAGTCATAGCCATTAAGGCAGGTTAAGGAGGCGACCTTGCTTAAATTGCCTTAGTAAAAAATGACCTTAAAATGGCCTTAGGAGCATGTTAAGGCATGATTAAGAGCATTTAAGTACTTTTAGGTTTTCCTGATGCCTGGTCAACAGCCTATTGGCATACAAGAAGAGGAAAACTTGCATGGATATCTAGGACCAGAGGAGCACCTCCTACCTCATCCAGCTCACTTCCATACTACCCCTGCCAACAGGAATTACTATGCTAGCAGCTAGAAGGATTGTCACCCCCCAAGAGGCCTAAGTCAGGCAAATGTCCATGGTAGATGTTACAATAGGATCTGCCTTAGTTCCATGCAAAGGGGCTTGGGCCATCTACCAAATCTAAGTGACAATTCCAAATCAGCTCAGCAACTGAAGTGTTATCAAGCTGGTTAAATAACTTAGGAATTGAGCATCAGATCACTTAGAGTTGGTAGTAGATACCCCAGCTTCTGAGTGGGTCTACCTCTCCAAATATTTCCATATTTATAGCTATTTTATTTCTTGATATTCTAATAATGTTTGCTTGAGCTGCTAGCCTGCTGCTGCACTTATCACTGTGGTATACAAATAACTTGAAAACTACCGATCAGATAGCTTAGAGTTGGCATAGGACCCCTCTGCTTCTGAGATTATCTAGCTGCATAAATATTTTCATGATTTTATCTATTTTATTTCCTGAGATATCAGATAGTTGGCTACTCAAATTGACTTGGATAAAAAATGATGTTCAAGATCCGGGCGACTTCTGGGCTGAAGTTTAATTTGTGGCGTGGGGAAGTAACCACACACCATTTGGCCATGTTTGAATTCCAACCTCCTTGAACCTACCCTACTACCTCTTCTGCGTCTTCCTTCTCACATCACGGCGAATACGAAGACACACGGCAAGTATGAAAGGCTCAGATGACTTGGGCACAGACCGGCCACTCTGCCGCCGCCACCACCAAAGTTGGGTGGTCTCTTTTTTCTCTTCCTCGCTAACCCGTGCGGGCTGCAGGACAGTGCGGCCACGTCATCTCCGTCTCAAGGCTACCCCTCCACCATACCGTGCGAGCCTCATAGTAGATAAGTTGCTTTTTCTTTTCTTTTTTACTGTCCCATTTTGAACTGAAGGAGGACTGACCCCTCCTTTCATGCGCACACACAGGCCACCCCACTCATGTCCCAAGACACACAAGCACCACCGCCAGCATTGTGCCCAACTGCCACCATCCCGCAAACCTCGTCGCCCTCTCAACGTTACCACCTCAACATGCCCAACTCGGACACCGCCACCTCAACACCGCCACCACCTTCATGCCGCCATCTCGACACCCTCCCCCAACTGCCCTGACGCACGTGCTGCTGCCCCCTGCCACCTCAACCACCACCGACCACCACCCACCCTAGCAACACTGCTGCCGCATCAACCCGACGTGCCTCAGCAATCGACCCAGTCCAGCCAAACAATGCTGCCACCCCAACTCCACGTGCCACACCGCCGTAGCAACACCACCGCCCTTGCACCCGCCTCGCCCTCGCACCCCACCAACCCCGTCCCGCTCAACCTCCCTGGCCCGACCTCGTCCCTATAGTATTATTAGTAGTTATGTAATTTTAATAAATAAATGAATATATTTATTTTATTGTCCTTTAACTGCTGTGTGAAATTAAATTGATTCGGGAATTTTTTGTGACTGCCACTTGACTATGACATGACTATGAAATGACTACAAAGTGACTATGGATGACTTGACTACAATATGACCATATATTGACTAAGAAATGACCATGGATTATGCAAGAAAACTGACTACCAATTGACTATAGTTAGTCATTTGGTAGTCATTTCAAAGTCAGAAAAAACAACATGTAGTCAATTGGTAGTCAGTTGACTCCTACCTGACCACCACCTGACTATCACCTGACTACTGGCCGACTTTCCTTTTTTACTGAGGGTGACTTGAAGCAGCAACAGAGTAGATCTAGCAAGTGAAGCAGATGTGGAGTCTGGCACACAACAGATGAGAACTGGTGTGGTGCCAGAGTGTACATGGTACTCTACTTATACTGCTACAGAGGGTGACACTAGTAACACAGGTCACAGTAAATACAAGATGCATTGTTCTACATACAGATAAAAGGAGTGTACTGTTCTGGGAGAACAAGGCGTAAGGACAATAAGAGTCCAGACTATGATATCATAGTGACATCACAATAAAGATAAGGGAACAAAGGAAAGTACAAAGACAAAGTACAAGGACGGTCTAGGGGAGTCCATGATGTCATGTACATGTGTGATGTCATAGATAAGAGAATACAAGAAGTCCAAGATTGTACAGATCAATCTAATCTACAAGTCCTGTATATCTAATCTAAAGCAGTCCGTTATCTGCATGTCCATTGAGCTGCTAAGTGCGCACAGGTCACTTATCAACATCTCCCTGTGATCAGCAATCTGGGACTAGCACAAGCCCATGTCAACATTGTGTTGTTGGAGCAGAGTACGCGCAAGTGACTTGATAAAGCCATCTGCAACCATTTCCAGAGTGGGGGTTCTAATAAGAGTGATGGTCCTCTTTTCGATGTACTCCCTAATGACATGATGCCTAATGGCAATGTGCTTAGATCGCCTCCCAGTGACAGGGTTCAAGGCCAAATCAATGGCACCCTTATTGTCACCATGTAATGGGATGGGGTTGTCGACCTCGTACCCGAGTTCTGCAAGGAAGCTCTGATACCAAGCAGCTTGGTTGGCCGCATCGGTCATGGCCATGTATTCCGCCTCTGTAGTGTTTTGGGCCACTGTCTTTTGCTTTCGCGAAGACCAGCTTATTGCACCATTGGCTAAAAGGAACACATAACCTGAAGTGGAGTGTCTATCATCAACCTGGTCACCCAGGGAAGAATCAGAGTAGCCGTGAAGGCCATCTCCACTGGCACCATCATAAACTATACGCATGCCCACAGTGCCTACTAAGTAAGCCAGAACATATTGCGCAAGTCGCAGATGTTGGGGGGAAGGATTCGCTGCATACTGCACCAAACGTGACACAGCAAAGGAAATGTCCAGTCTAGTACCAATCTGAACGTACAACAGACTACCAATGAGTGACTGGTAGTGCGTAATGTCAGAGGCAGTAGCCTGACCCATATATTTATGAAGGTGCTCGTCAGCACCAGCGGGCAAGGGTGTGGAGTGTGGAGTGGCATCAGACATGCCAAAATGTTCAAGGACATCCTTGATATAGCCAGACTGATCTATTTCGATGTGTCTGAGGGAGCGGTTGCGTACAATGTGCATACCGAGATATGACTCTATCTCCCCGAGATCTGTCATCTGACTTAAGACGCTTAATCCTCTCCAGAGAGGCACCCAATATTGTGATGTCGTCAACGTAAACGATAACGAAGAGTGGTCCATCCCCCTCTTGTTGAGGCAACACATATATGCCAGCATCGGCAAACGTCCACTTAAAGCTGAGTGCAAGTAACACTCCATGGAATTGCAAGTTCCATGCATGGGAGGCTTGTTTGAGACCATATATCACTTTGACTAGGTGACACACCTTCGTCTCTGAACCAGTGGTGATGAAACCTTGTGGTTGCTCCATGTAAATCTCTTCGTCAAGCATGCCATTGAGGAACACAGACTTGACATCCATCTGATGGATGTGCCAGTCCTCCAGCATGGCCAACGCCAGAAGTAATCTCAGCGACTCAAATTGTGTGACGGGAGAGAAGGTTTCATCAAAATCTATGCCAGGGATTTGTGTAAATCCCTTAGCCACCAAGCGAGCTCTGTAGCAGCCATCTGCTTGAGCTTAAAGACCCATTTGGATTTTACTGCCTTGCGATTAGGCGGGAGATCCACTAACTCCCATGTGCCATTCTTAGTGAGTGCATCCATTTCATACTGGCATGCCGTTGTCCACTCATCTGCATCCACAGACTGCATGGCCTCTGCATAGGATGCAGGATCTCTACCTATGTAAGCTGCAGCTAACAGCTCCGCATATCCCAGCCGTCTGCCACACATGGCCATATTATCCACCGTGAAGTAGCGGGGGTTGGGCACAGGTGCACAGGCAGAGCGTCTAGGCGCATTGTCCATTTCACGCAACAGCTGACTACGCTGTGTGCGATCCTCAAAGCCTCCAGGCATATCTGGAGAGGGAGGAGGGACATGGCGCATAATGCGCGTTGTGCCTTGATGCAGCGGTGGCAAAGTGGGAGTGGGCTGCTCACGCTTAGGTGTAACAGGGAGAGATGGTGGTGCAGGTGGTGGTGGCATGTGGGGGCGCTCTGGTTTGGGGTCTAGAAGGTCTTCAACATCCTCCTCCTCACTACTGTTAGAGTGTGCAGGGGAGGGTGCTCGCTGTGGTGGTAACGCCAATGTGCTAGGTACGGCAATCACTGATACAGGTGGTGGCAGTGAAGCCACTTGCATAGGTGTTGGGTGTGTCTCAGCACCCTGTAGGGACGGGAAGCTGCTCTCGTCAAATGTCACATCCCTGGACAAACAGACAGAGCGGGTTTGGTGGTCCCAGAGCTTATAGCCCTTAGATTCGGGCTCAAACCCAATAAGTGTGACCTCAATGGCCTTCGCATCCAATTTGCGACGCTTATCAGTGGGTACATGCATGTACCCCTTGCATCCAAAGACACGTAAATGAGAGACATCTGGTACTTTGCCAGAGTACCAGAGTTTGTAGGGTGTGCGCCACTTGAGCGTACGGGTGGGAGAGCGGTTATAGATGTGTACTGCAGTGCTCATAGCATGCTCCCAGAAGCCTTTAGACATGCCAGCTGTGTGAAGCATGGCCATTGCCTTATCCGTAATGGTGCGGTTAAACCGCTCAGCTTTCCCGTTCAACTGTGGTGAACCTGGCATCGTAAGGTGATGCTCTATCCCTCTCTGCTTGAGAATGTCCTGTACTTGGCTCGCCATGTACTCGCCTCCGTGGTCAGAGTGGAGTGCGCACAGTTTATGGGACGTCTGGGTTTCACCCCAGGCCAAATACATCTGCAGCGCCTTTACAAACTGATCCTTCAACTTAATAAAGTACACCACTGCATGCTTGGAGTGGTCGTCTATGAAGGTGGCAGTGTACGCGGAGCCTTGTAGGGACTGAGTTTGCATTGGACCGGCTAGGTCACTGTGTACAATCTCAAAGATACGGGTTGTCCTTTTGGTGGAGGACACAGAGAAAGGTTGACGAGTGGATTTACCCAACTCGCACCCACGACACACAGCAGTATGCGTGGTAGAGCTGTCAATGTCCATGCCAGTAGTGGCAGAGGGACCATACGACTTAAGAGCAGCAGGGGAGAGGTGTCCCATGTGCTGATGCCAGATATCAAGAGTGGTGGCAGCACTTTTGATGTGAGCATTTAGGCCAATGCTTGAAGCGTCCAACCAGTAGAGGTTGTCCTCCAAGTAGCCAACAGCTACACAGCGTTTACTGACAGATATTTTGAATGAGCCACTGTCAAAGGTGTAGCGGTGCGACTGCCGCGCTACGCCAAGTCAAGTGAAAGATAAAGTGAACTGTAAGGGAGCACACTCAACCTAATGCGGAGACAAGTCACGCGCTAAACGTACAGTCACAGTGGAGGGGACAGGAACGTGGAGCCTTTATTCAAGGACTCAAACTGTCAGTGATCACACTGTGGCACGCTGAGTGGAGAACCAAGAGGACAAGTTAACATTGGAGAGTAAGGAGGGTACACTGGAATACGCACCTGAGTGGAGAACCAAGAGGACAAGTTGGTTCCACTCAGGACGCTACAGGGAAGCTTATATACACTACTGCAGCTGAGTCTAAACTGAGTTCAAACACTATTACTAAGTGTACAGTAAGGTCCTATGACTCAGGGGCTGACGCGTTGTGTCTATTAATAGTGTTATCTATGGTGCTGACGTGGCACTCTGTCATAACGCTTATGAGCGGCTCCACTTGCTGAGTAAAACCTGATACAGCGAGTAAGCGTAAACTACTAAGCACATTCTAGATCCTTCTAGTCCCTTCTATCCTTATCGTCCAATCGTATGAGTCCGTACTAATAAGGGATACTAATCCCATGATCACATGCACATGGTGGCAAACACATGTGACTAACGAATGCCTCTGTACTTCAGCCCTTCATATCTTCACCATATAAATCCGTATAAATACAGAAAAATAGGGAAAATAATACGCGTCCATGACATCACCCCCCTTCTTAAGGGTCGACATCCGCATTGGCCTCTGTGTACATATGAGGAGACTGCCAAGGCAAGGACGCGTAGATGAGAGCTGCTATTTTTCTAGGTGTGCCTGGGTTCAAAGAGTGGAACTCTTTAAGTTTTTCTGGGGCATGCGCTAGGTTTTTAGCAGGTTCCCATGTGTCCTCACCCTCTCCGTAGCCCTTCCAGTGAACTAGGTACTTAAGAGTACGACCAAAGAGTTTTGAATCTCTTATGTGGTCTACTTTGTACTCTTCTTCCCCTTCAACTGTGACAGGTTCAGGTAGAGGTGGCAAAAGCCCATTAACTTTGTTTCCCTTGTAAGGGGAGAGGCGGTCTACATGAAATACATCATGGATCCGTAATGCAGGGGGGAGTGCAAGCTTGTAGTCGATGTCACTTCTAACTTCAGTGACTTCAAATGGGCCTAATTGCTTAGGGCCCAGTTTTGACGACTGCTGGTGTATCTTTATTTGCTTAGCTTGCAACCAGACTTTATCCCCGATGTTAAAGGCGTGTGGCTTGTGCCTTTGTTCAACGTCTGTCTGCATTCGCCATTTACTTTGGCATAGAGCTGCCTCTGCATCCTTATGTGAAGAAACTAAGTGTTGAAGACGCTTATCGAGCATTGGAATACCTGTCGGCCTACCGGCGGGAATCGTGAAATCAGGCATATAGCCATACAGCAACTCAAAGGGTGTGTGACCCATGGCTGAGTTAAGTCTGCTGTTGATTACGAATTCGGCCGTAGGGAGCAGGTCTGCCCAATCATCCTGCCTCTTACTAATGAACAAGCGCAAGTAGACTTCTACTTCTTGATTTTTGCGCTCTACCTGTCCATTAGCTTGAGGGTGATAGGCGGTCATGAGACCTGCATCTATTCCTAGTCGCTTGTATAGTGCCTGCATGCTTCTTGCAGCAAACTGGGGTCCTCGATCACTGATGATCTTTCGAGGGATCCCATGCAAGGGGAAGACTTGTTCGAAGTAGATGGATGCTACCCCATCAGCTGTAATCTGAGAAGTCACTGGAAATAGGTGGATCTGTTTCATGTAGTGATCCACTATGTTAAGGATCATATCCTTTCCACGTGACATAGGCAGAGGGCCGATTAAATCGATCCCAATTAACTGCCATTAGGGATGTCAACGAGTTACGGTCAAATGAGTCACTCACGAGTGTGACTCGTCACATGACGAGTACTCGTGCCTGCAAGTACTCATCCCAGAGACTATGCATGAGTACGAGTCTACCTTTTCCATTGTGCGAGTACTCGTGAGTACTCGCCCTATTTTGGCCTCCGACTCCTGAGTCCCAACCTGAAAAAAAATTGGTATGAACTTTCGACTTTTGACCACTACCAGACTGCTCTGTGACTTTAAGTTGTTGCTGCACCCTGACTGACCCTTACACCGACCACATGATTGCACTCCAAACCTCATCTCCAGTTGCCTCTCAGGTTATCACAGGTGTGCTACAGTGTCCTCTTGGCCCGGATGATAGCACGTCACAGGTTGCAGCCCGACGGGACACCAACGGCAGTCACGTCTCAAGTGCCATCTCAGCTATTGGCCCATGGAAGCGATGTCAGAAACAACCCACAACGTATGACAATGATGACCTCACCGACTCATTGGAGCCGGAGGAAGAGAATATCCTTCATAAGTAATTTCCTATACTAAAAATTATGCTAATATCTATTCTGACTTACTATCTAGGTCGTTCACGTCGCAACTGGTACTCGAACTGCTACCAATCGTTTGAGAAGGCACAGATACAACACGATGCCAGTGGCAAGGTTGTCCAGACCAAGGCAGAGGATGGACAGACGTACACCAACTATGTCTTCAAATGCAAAGCGTGCGTGTTTCATTCGAAAACAGCATAAACTGATTTCTCCTAGATGTGGGAAGTCCATCACTCGTCACTCTGGGTCCAAGACGACAAGCAACCTCATCAAACACGCGAAGATATGCGGCATAGGAGATGACATTCGGTCTCAACAACAGCTCATGAACAGTTTTTCTTCCGGCTCTACATACAAACGCGAGAAACTGCGCACACTCACTCTCCGCTGGGTCGCCAGTCGCCGTCGGCCGATGTCCATCGTCGGCAACCCCGAGTTCCTCGCCATTGTCAAGTTGCTGAACCCGCAAGCTGTCGTACCCTCGCGAAACACTGTTACCCAAGACATCAAGATCATGTATTCGATGGCCAAGGTCAATCTGAAGAATCTCCTTCAGGTGAGTAAAACATTTCTATTGCTCGCCAATTATTCTACTCAGGTTAACGCGACTCATTGAAGAAAACGAAAGGAGCAGTGCATATTGCTCTTGACATTTGGACGGATGTCAACATGACTGCGTGGCTCGACATCACACTCTATATGGTGCAGGAGGACGGCTATAGAAAAGTCCCTCTGGACTTTATTCGGCGGGTTTCTCCCCCTCGGCATTGGAAGCTAGAATTGACTTGAAGCTTCTTAGACTTTCGGGCAGTCACATGGGGCACAATCTTGCGCATGCGACGGAGAAATGTCTAAAAGAATTCAACGTCGAAAATCGTGTATGTTTTTTTAATATCCGTTCAGCCACTATACCATCAAGCTAATAGCCACTACAGCTACTGATGTTCGTGTCTGATAATGCCACCAATAATGACACACTCACAACCTCTCTTGAACGCCGACTGTGTAGAGTCGGGTTATTCAGGGGTCGCCGACATCGCATACGGTGTTTTGCTCATGTGTTGAACTTGGTGATGCAGGTAAGTAGTTTTGGTTTCCCACTGCTACCCTACTTAACACAATTCCCAACTTGAAGGCATTTCTGCGTGTGTTTCTCCGAAAGAAGAAAAGGGACAACAGTGCAGGACTCGGCAGCAAAGCGGAGTGGAATGAACTTGCCGATGAGGTTAATAGGTATGTTCACGACGGTGACGATGATTCGTGCGAGGACAAGGCAGACGACAACGACAACGACGAGAATGGAGAGGGCGATGGTGATGATCGCATCAATACGGACATAGATAAAGAGCGAGAAGGAGCTGACGAAGTCGCAGTTGATCAATTCGAGGACACAGCCGAGAAAGGGGAATTAGATTCAGCTGATCTGGCTCTGGAACCTATCACCGTTGCTGAGTGTCGAGAAGCATGTGTTTTGCTTTCAAAGGTGCGGATATCATTCTTTTGCAAGGTCCTTATTAACAAATCTGTAGGCTACTTCGCTTTCTATCAAGGTTCAAAACAGCGGAAGATATCGTGACGCCCTGAAGCAAAAAGCTGAAGAAGGCATCCCCTCTCTCGCCCTCGTCAAAGTCATCGTGACGCGCTGGAACTCACATGCGATGTGCCTTCTCCGAGTGCTCGACCTACAAAAGGTCGTGGATCGTCTTTGCTCAGATCGGACACTTGATCTCCGGGGCTTTATGTTTACAGAGGTTGAGTGGGAGATCCTGGACCAACTAGAAAATATATTGGAGGCGAGTAAATACCGCTACAAACAGTGGCTATCGTTTACTAACTCAGACTAGATTTTCATCGCGGCTACACAGAAGGTGTCGAAGGCCAAAGTGGCCCTAATATACGAAGTCATTCCGCTCATCGACAGGTTCACGGAGAAATTTGAACAGATGATCCTCGATGAATCGCTGCATGCCTCACTTCGACATGCAGCAAAGACTGGTTTACAGGTCCTCAACAAGTACTATTCGTATACCGATCACTGCGACGTCTATGGTCTATCTATATGTACGCTTCCCCTCTCCTTACTCATTGCGGCTAATATCTTCCTTGATGAAGTGCTCCACCCACGATTCAAGACATTTTATTTTACCCACAACAAATGGCCTCAAGAATGGATTGACGAGGCACTGAGCCTCCTCCGAACGGTATGGTCGGATTACAAGCCAGAGCCTGTCCACGAGCCATCCCGACCGGAACCAGTTCCAGTACCAGTAGTTACTGGCTCATGTGTTAAGAAGAGCCGGGTCGACTTTGACATTGTATTAAATTACGGGCATCGAGTCAGACAAGGGTCAGACGCCTTAGAAGACTACCTCAGCGCCCCGCCACTTCCTCAAGAAATGGACCCCATTGGTTATTGGTTGAAGCAACGGAAGGCAGGGGAGGCCATAGGAAACGAGCCTACTGTAGCACTCGCACAAATGGCCCTTGACTATCTCTCGGCCCCAGGTTTGTTCTTCATAATTTAATTTTGTTCACGCATGACTAATTTCTTATTTGTAGCCACATCTGTAGACCCCGAACGCGTGTTCTCGTTTTCAGGAGGTACAATAACTAAGTTACGAAATCAACTTTTAGACGACTCAGCAAGAGCAACCATCATGGTAGGACTGTGGGGTAAAGTTGATGGGCTTCTCCCTGAGGAAGAATTCGAGACGAAGATTAAAGAGGGGTGGGCACGAAGCACTGGCAGAAAACGGAAAGCTAGTATCGTTTTGATAGATGCACCATCCGAGTCCTAGCTGTCTATGTAGATAGTTCGACTTATAGTATGGGAAGTGAGGTGCACACGCGTAGTGAGTGAATGGCACAAATTTTGATGACGATACTATACCCACACGCTTGGTCTCACAAGCTTGACTTCACAAGTATTCAGTCCCAATCGTGACAGCAATCGGTCGAGGTAGAGTTAGGGGCGTGAGTGGTGAGTAGAGGGTGTTTGAACGTGTTTCAGGGCATTGGCATCGGGTGGTGCGAGCAAGGCGAGCGAGGGAATGCTTGCTAGTACTATTAGTATAATTGCATACATAGTGCGACTACAGGTCTGACGCGAGGCATCTTTCTATGACAGTAATTGGAACGCCAATGGACCGTACGAACCACCCAGCTATCGTGGGCTCATATGAAATTTCCAGTCATCAACCACCTATGATACTTAAACTCAATACAGTCCCAAATACACCAAAGGTTTCACCGAAATCGACCACAGTAAGTTAATGCAATGCGAGAGCAGCGTGTTCGCGCTCAGAACGGGCCGGAGTGTGACATTCTGATTCTGCCAGCAGTCCGTCACTGCAGCCATCCTTCCTCCCTGTCTGGCCACGCCTGCTGTACAAGTTAAGTTGATTGATTTCACTTTCGGGGAAGTCACATCCATGGTCCTAGGTAAGGAGAATGAGACCACTGAGTCCTGCCTCAGCGAGGATACTGTCACGGTTGTCGCCTATCTACTTCAATGCTGAGCGTCAGACGACCAAGGACACTGGCACTATTAATGCAGGCCTTCAGATCCTCTGCATTGTCAACGAGCCTTCAGCAGCTACCATGGACTTGACAAGAAGCCACCCAGCGAGTTTCAGATTATTGTTGTCACGTAGTACGCACCCATTCTCATATTATTCACAACTCACCTCTAACACGATCTTACACGATCTTTTAATCTTCACCGCCATCCGGTGAAGGAAACCTCTTTGGCATACCTCAGCAAGGATACGGCCATGGCTGTCGCCCACCTACTTCAACACTGAGTGTCAGGCGACCAAGGACATTGGCACTATCGCAGGCCTTCAGATCCTCCGTATTACCAACAAGCCTACAGCAGCTACCATCGCCTGTCGATTTGACAAGAAGTCCAAGGCTGCCCAGTGAGTCTCGGATTATTGTTAATTGACGTGAGCAGATGCCTGAGTCGCGTGAAGATTCTGTTTACCTCACCGAGCAGGCAGAGCGCTATGAAGGTATGGTCTTGCATTACTAGAATTTCATTCTCTCACCTGTCCTACACAGAGATGGTCGAGAACATGAAGCGCGTCGCTTCATCCGACCAAGAACTCACCGTTGAGCGCAATCTCCCCTTCTCATATCACCTCCCCCATGATCTCACTCGATCTCGTGAGCACCTTGCACTATTGCAGACCTTCAGGTCCTCTAATTTATCAACAAGCTTACAGCAGCTACCATCGCCTGAGGACTTGACAAGCGGTTCAAGTCTGAGTCTCTAATTCGTAATTATTTTTCTCGTGTTGTCGTTGATATTCTCGGGCTAACACAAACGAATACAAACACTAACTCTTTCCCTTAGTTGCCGTCTCACTCGTCTCACAGCTCTCACTTGCCTCTCGCTCTCACTCTTCGTCCATTCATCTAATGGCGCTTATCATCTTATGGAATGGCCTCTACCACGCCAAGAGGAAACAACGGAACCACGTGGCAAGGCGCATTCAAGCGCACTTTGGGAGGAAAAAGCTCTGGAAGCGGAATGTAAAGTTTGCGGTCATCAGGTGAGTTCTGATGCGCCTTTAACATCGTCCACTCACAATAGCCTGCAGGCCTACCAGGTGGCATGGGGAGAGTGGCGCGGCAAACTGGGGTGGCCACATAACGGTCAACTTCCGTACGCGAGCCCACGTCCACGTGTCGACCCATCATGTGTACCGCACCGAGGCAGCATATGGAGGTAAGTTCATCAAACTCCATGGGAA
Organism: Lactarius sanguifluus; assembly: GCA_021527775.1. Taxonomy (NCBI): domain Eukaryota; kingdom Fungi; phylum Basidiomycota; class Agaricomycetes; order Russulales; family Russulaceae; genus Lactarius; species Lactarius sanguifluus. Next base: position 18,785 of record JAKEYF010000219.1, on the reverse strand, counting down.
TGCATACTGATATCTATCAGGGATATAGGTCAGGAGGAGACGACGGGGCCGTCGCGCAACTTAAGAGTAAATACATAGGCCTTACTATTCATGCGTTCCATTCTTAGTCTCGGGAAACCTGGAACCCAGTAACCCAATCTCCCCCTTTGTTACTTTCATCCCCGTTGCCTCACTGTCGTGTTACCGTCGCCGCTGTGATTGGGGTCGCACGGCTCGCGTTGGCAGTTGGCAGAGTGCCCCAGCAGTAGCAGAGGTATCTTCGTCGGTCCAGCAAGCCCCACAAACGGCGAATGAGCTAAGTATTGTTCAATGCGACTCCGCATAGTACTCGCTGACCAAATGCCTGTACTCTATCTCAGCGCGCCAACCCACAAGCATACAAGTCACCCCTCTCGAACGCGAGGCCGAGGCACAACTTGCGTGGGTCAGCGACTGAACCGCGTGAGTTGTGCTCGCACGCAGACGTGTTGGTGTCTGGTTCAGTTTACTGTCACGTTCCACAACCGCAGCACACAACCCACAAGACGAGACCGAGGCACAGCTTGCGTGGCTCAGCGACTGAGCCACGCGAGTTGTGCTCAGCACGCAGATGTGTTGGCGTCCAGTTCAGTTTACCATGCCGCACCCCACATGTGCAGCACGAACCCGCATTGTCGAACGCGAGGCCGAGGCACAGTCCACGCGGCTCAGCGGCTGGCCCGCGTGAGTTGTGCCAGCATGCAGATGTGTCGGTGTCCGGTCCTGTACAATATAATAGGCTACACTGTACAGTATTCTAGAAATTGATTCACTTTATGCACTGGAAATATATGAGTACTTGCTTGAAACGAGTACTCGTGCAACTTAAATGAGTACGAGTACACGAGTACTCGTACTCGCGAGTACTCGTGGCCCCAAACAGGTACTCGCGCCACGAGTACGAGTCGAGTACGAGTCTCGGTCCGGGGAATTCCCATGAGTACTCGCAAGCACGAGTACTCGCACTGACAAGTACGAGTCAAGTACAAGTGGCTCTTCGGGAGCTTCCAGTGAGTACTCATACTCATGAGTATAACTCGTTGACATCTCTAATTGTGTGTGCAGTTTGAATCAGAGTGGGAATTTGAAGACTCCTGTATTTACAAACAAACACGTCATTAAGTTTTATCGCACGTGCCTAGGCTGCCGGGTTTGTGCGCTTCAAAAATCCTCGTCACCGTCCTTCTTGTATTCCTCCAGTGCTTGTGTAACCATTTCCTGCCTTTCGGTGGTAGACATTGTCCTGATTATTTTGTTGAGAACAGGATTCTTCTTGACGAATTTATCAAAACCACTTTCTTGGTAGGATGATTCAGTGTCGTTTTCTTCGACATCTTCATCAGCTCTGGCAGTGCGTGCCTTGGCTTGTGGTTTCTTCGCTGTAATGTCTGGTTTGTCTGGGCAATTTCTGGATAAGTGCCCTTGTTTGTTGCACATGAAACAGTGACCAGTTTTCATCTGATCTTCTTTGCTGTATGGGGGATCGGTGACCGAGGTCCTGGCCTTCGTTTTGTTCCGGTTCCATCCTGAATGGGAACGGTCCGCTCGTGTATCCATAGCATTGGGATTTGGCAAGGGCATCTTCACACCCAGTACCTTGGCCAATTGGTACAGGTTCACCTTGGAGTTTTGTTTCTTGGGCATATCTTTGTATATGCCTCTGATGTTCTGGACTGCGGTGTTATCTTGATGGAATTGTCATACTCCATCCGCCCATCCTTGAAAATCGATGGGGCGGACGACCTTGTAGACATGATCCATCATTCGGTAGGGGAGTTTGGATGCAAACAATGATAGTGTGGACTGTGCATTGATTGGATATGTTGCTTCATTAGCCAGTCCTTCGAATTGAGCGATGAAGGAGTTGACTTCATTAGGAATAAATTCCAGTCGACAGATCTTGTCTTCCGCTCGTTCTCTGGTGCAAGTATCCTGGAATGCCTGTTGGAAGGCATGTGACACTTCTGTCCAGTAATGTTCATCCGTATGAACTCTTCCCGTATTCATCTCGTTGATGATCCAATTGGTCCATTGCTTGACCCAGTCCTTGACGTTTGGTCCCTTGATGAATCCCAATAGCAGAGCCGCCCTCTTCATAGGGCTAACCATCTGTTCTGCGTCTATGTTCGTGAGACAGTAGAGGTTGAATTCTTGCATGAATTGGTCTGCAAGGGCTCTCATGCCATCAAAATCTGTTGGGGGATTTCCTCCAAGTTTGCCGTTTGCGCCTCCAGTGCCTGGGGCGGCACCTGCCCCAATTCCTGGACCACCACCTCCTGGGGGGCCTCCACTCGGGAATCCACCTCCCCCGGACCCACCTGCACCTGGTGGTCCACCTGGGGGTCCTCCACCCGGCGTACGCCTGGATGGAGTCAGTCCGCTGCCTGTTATGTTTCCTCGTCCGAGGAATGAGGCTACCTTGCCAGTGTTCGTACCGGCTAAGGTGAGTGCGGCGATTGATGTGGATGTTTGTGTTGCCATTGCTGAACTTTTTGGCTGTTCTGGAGCACTGTCTGCATTGGCGGTTGGCACGGTATATTGGCCTTTCTTTTTCTCAACGTCTTCTGCTGGTACGGCTGTGATGGAGATTCTTCTAATGGCGTGTCTTCCTAGGTTGAATGTGGATGGAACTGGCTGGGTTGCGACCCAATGTCCCGTTCGGCTGTCTTGCTGAATGAAGTACCACTGCTCGGTACTGTCTTCGTATTCGATTGCAAGGTAGTTGCCACTGAGTATGTCGTAGACCCAGTAACCTTCTTCGTCGTTGATTTCTTCCCAAAGGGCTGCTCCCTTTACGTGTCTGGGATAGTGATGTCAACGAGTTACAGCCAAACGAGTGACTCACGAGTTTGACTCGTCACGTGACGAGTACTTGCGCCTACGAGTACTCGTGCCTGCAAGTACGCACGAGTACGAGTTTGTGTTTTTTCGAGCACGAGTACTCATGTACTCGCGACCCGTTTATTGGCCAGCGTAGGTGTTTGAGTCAGCCCATCTTTTTTGCACAAGTTACTACAATAAAGAACATGCGGCCACTAACACTAGCTACTTGTATTGTACATGAATAAAACCCCCCACCCATGTTCGCCATCCGAGTTGTCCGCAGTGCCGTCCAAGTTGTCAGGTCATCCAAGTCATTGCCAGTGTCGGCCCATTGCTGTGTTGCACCCGAGTCCAACTGTCTGATCATCTTCGCCTTGCTGTTGTGGTGTTGACAGACGTTGTCCCATCATCGTGATCGACGGGCATTGCCTCGTCATCGTGGTCCACGGTGGGCATTGCCTCGTCGTCGTGGTCGACGGGCATTGCCCCGTCGTCATGGTTGTGTCCACCTCCTCGCCGTGCTGGTGTCGTAATTGTGGTTGCATTGGCAGGGTGTGGCGGTTGGAGCTCATGCGCTCAAAACTTGAACTGCGTTGGTGAACTTGGAGTGTGTCGTCGTTGTATTGTTGTTCGTAGTTGTCGTGACTTCTGAGTCTATTGTTGTGGCTTCTGAGTCGTGAGTTTAGGATGAGTCAGGACCCGGTCCGGACCGCATGTAGTTTTCGCTGGGAATTACTGTGGGGTGTGGAAAAGGTTGCTGCCTGGTGGCTTCCCACGCTCAACACTTTGCAACAACCCGCCAACCCGCCATGCCTGCCACCGCCCCGCCAACGCAAGTCTGTCCCAAACACGACGACAGCAGCCTCACAACGACAGCGGCTATGACACAGCGGGCCACAGCAGCAACAATGGCATGGTGACGACGGTGGTTCAACCACGACGCCGATGGCAAGGCAAGACCGACGGCAAGGCAAGATCAAACAACAACAACGCAACACTGCAGACGACTCAGACTGCGGTGATGTGGTGGCAACACGACAGACAGTGGAGTCATCGATGCAACGAGAAGGCAAGCTCAAACGACAATGACGACGCGATAGACGACGGCAGCAGTGCAGTGATCACAGAACAGGCGACTAAGTGACTTGGATGTGATGGCGGTGGGGCAGCTACGCTGGGGCGGGGACTTCATGTACTGGTACATTAGTTTTTAGCTATTCTTTGGTAGTGTAATGCCTGTAAATTAAATGATATCTACGAGTACTCGTTTGAAACAGGTACTTGTGCAGTTCGAACGAATATGAGTACGAGTACTCGTTGGTACTCGCGCTGCAGACGGGTACTCGCGCTGCGAGTACAAGTGTCAGTCGGGAAATCTCAATGAGTACGAGTCGAGTATGAGTAGCTCGTCGGAGATTTCCGATGAGTACTCATACTCACGAGTGTCACTTGTTGACATCTCTGGTCTGGGAAGGTTGTCGTCTGTCCTCCTATTGATGTTAAATGGTTTGAAGCTTTCTACACTTCTGGATTGCGTGAGTCATCTTCCTTTAGCCAGTGTAGCTGCAGGTTTAGAGACTTGACTTAATGTTACGTCATGGTAGGGACGTTCTCCCGACTTGGGATAGGTTCTCTACAGGGACACTGCACTAAGAGTCACGGGATTGGTTCGGTGTTCGAAGGGAAGTTCCAAGGAGGAACTTCAGTAAAAAGATGAATGAGTGGACTATGCTCAGATAGTCCTTGAGTGGATAGGAGGGCTTGCTGGGGATCGTGAGAGATGGAGTATCAAACAGTTCAATTGCTCGGGTACTGTAAGACACAAGAAGTCAAGTCTGGGGCTACTAGCAGCCAACGCAGACAGTACTTATAGTAATTAGGATACTAGGGACGAGTCACGAACGAGTCCTAGTATCGAGTCATCGTAATGTAATAACGAGTCAGAGCACAAGTCATAAGGGCTGGTGCAGTCGTAATGAGTCAATAAGAGTCATAGTGCTCCACCAGGGTCAAGGGGAATGACAGTGACTCACCGAGCAGTCGCATAAGAGTCATAGTGACTCTGAGATAATGAAACAAGGTCACACGACCTATAAGTCACGAGACACAAAGTCCGAAAAGAGAAAAATAAAGTAAACCGTACGAAATCGTGACACGGTGTGCCCTCATGCACACCCTTTCCGCGCGAATAAGAAGGGTGGGGCCGGCAGTCGCGTACCATCACATGCCCCTTTCCCGCATGTACAGGGCGGCACGAGCTGGAAGGGAGGTGCTGGGGCAGTGTGCCCTTGTGCGCCCCCTTCCGCGCAAGTGGGGCTGGGGGTGGTGTGCCCTCGTGTACATGGCGGCATGGTCGGGGGGGCTGGTGGTGAGCGGCGTGTCCCACGTGCTCCCTTCTGCGCAAATGGGGAAGGGAGGGGCCGTGGGTGGTGTGCCCTCGCATGCACCCTTCCCACACGTACATGGTGGCGTGGCCAAGGGGGAAGGTGGGTGGGACATGCCCTCATGCACCCCCCCTTCCACGCGAATGGGAAGAGTGGGGCGAGGTCGTGTGTCCTCGTGGGCCCCCTTTCTGTGTGTCTTGCCCTCGCACCCTATTCCTCGCGAATGAGGTGGCGCAGACAAGAGGGAAAGAGCGGGGGTGGGGCTGACATGGAGTGGGGCGGTCTGCCCTTGCACGCCCCCATTCCGCGCAAATGGGGTTGCACGGACAAGAGGGAAGGGGTGGGGGCGGGGCCAATGTGGAGTGGTGGGGCAGATGTGTGCCCCCCTTCCGCACGAATGAGAAAGGGAGGGACCAGGTTGTGTCGCTGTGTATGGGCGGCTTGACCAAGGGGAAAGGGGAGGGGCCGGGGGCGATGTGCCCTCATGCACCCCCTTTCCGTGCAAATGGGGTGGTGCAGACAGGGAGAAGGGAGGACCTGCCGGATGGCGGCAGGCATTGTGTGCCCTTGATCTGCGTGCGAAGGGGACAGCGGTGGTCAGTGCGGGGGAGGGAAGGGGTGGGTGGGTGACTTGCCCTCATTCGCTCCCACATTCCACGCAAATAGCGCCATGTGGAGGGCATACCCCCATGGGCCTATCTGCATGTGAAGAAAGGGCGACTTAACCTTGTGCGCCCCTCTCTGCATGTGATGCAGGCCTGCCCTTGGGTCCCCTTTTCGATGCGAATAGGGTAGGCAAGGGGGGGGAAAGGGGGGGAAAAGAAGGGGAGGGGAAGGGTCATAGACCCTGTGGCGGAAGCAAAATGTGCCTGCCACGTTAGTGTACGTGGCATTTTGCAATTGGATCCCGCCATCCCATTGCGTGCCACCCAATTCATTCAGAATTGGGTTTGCAGACAGGGGTGCACTAGGGTAAGTCGCCTCCTCCCCACATTGACCGCTGTCTGCTCGAGCGCAGAAATGGCGCGCAGAAGGGCAAGTCCCCCTCCTCTTCCCCTTACCCCACACTGACCACCACCCCTTCTCCCTGTCTCCTCCAGTCCACGCTGCCCATTCGCACAGAAGGGGTGTGCACAAGGTCACCTGCCACCGCCCTCTCCCTCTCTCCCTGGCCCCTCTCTTTCCATTCACACAGAAGGAGTGCACACGAGGACACGCCGCTGCCACCTCTCCCCATGGCCCCAGTCCCTCCCCCTCCCCCTTGGCCGCGTTGCCACGCGCGGAAAATGGGCACACAATAGCATGCCACCCCTCCCCGTTGCCCCCTGGCCCATCCCCTTCCCCATTCGACCACGCCATCCTGTATGCGCGGGAGGGGGGGCATGCGACCCCCAGCCCCACCCCTCCCATTCACTTGGAAGGAGGGTGCATGAGGGCACATCCCACCCGGCACCTCCCTTCCCCCTTGGCCACGCCACCACGTACACGTGGGAAGGGTGCACATGAGGGCACGCCACCCACGGCCCCTCCCTTCCCCATTTGCACAGAAGGGAGCATGTGGGACACACTGCTCGCCACTGGCCCCCCCAACCACACCACCATGTACACGAGGGCACACCACCCCTGGCCCCACTCGCACGGAAGGGGGGGCGCACGAGGGCACACTGCCCCGGCACCTCCCTTCCAGCTCACGCCACCCTGTACGCGTGGGAAAGGGGCACACGATGGTACGTGACTGCCGGCCCCACCCTTCTTATTCGCGTGGAAAGGGTGTGCATGAGGGCACACTGCCCTGGCACCTCCCTTCGACCGCACTGCCCTGTCTGCGCGGGAAAGGGGCACACAAGGGCACATGACCCCTGGCCCCACCCTTCCCATTCACGTGGAAGGGGCGCACACAAGGGTCACAACGCCCTCGTTCTCCTTGGGCGCACTGCGCCATACGCGTGGACAGGTGGCACGTGAGGGCAAGCCGCCCCATCCCATGGCACCCCATTCATGCGGGAAGGGGCACACGAGGCCACCCACCTCCCTACATGTCGCACAGCGGGGCCAGTGCGATCTCCATGCACCTGCGTTCACCATGCCCGCACTGTGCCGTAGGCCGACTTAGACAAAAAATAGATGTAGACTAATTAGATAATAAAAATATATTTATTATTCTGTTAAGTTCTGTGAATATCTTAACAAAACATATGAGATTTAAGTTTGATGACTAAAGACAAAGTGTACAATTAAGGAAATAGCTTTTTTAAAAAGGAAAGTGTTTTATTTGCGCTTACTAAGTAAAGTTTACTGAGCTCGAATGCTGTTTGGGGATGCCTGTTTTGTGAGGACAGAAAAAATGTGATGTTCTTGGCACCTTCCTTTTTGGGGACATGACTGGATGTGGAAAAATGGCCACTAGCTATCACCTGCACCGTCACTGTTGCTGTCACCATTGATGCCGCAGCCATGATTGTCCTTGCATTGTCGTCGTCACCACCACAGTCTTGATTGTCTTTGAATTGCCATTGTGGTTGTCTTTGTGTTGCCGCTGCCGTCTTGATTATCTTCGCCGCCATCACCACCACATGATTGTCTTCACATCATCGTCATCGTTGCCATGGTTGTCTTGAGTCTTCACATCGTCGCCACCGCCGTCTTGGTTGTCTTCGTGTCGTCATTGCCGCCACTGTGGTTGTCTTTGCATTGCTGCTGCCGTCTTGATTATCTTCGCCATCGTTACTGCCGTGTGACTGTCTTCATGTCATTGTCGTTGCCACCATGGTTGTCTTTGTGTTGTCACCACTGCAATGGTTGTCTTCACGTCACCGCCACTGTCTTTGTTACGGTTTCACCTTCGACCGTCCCTCGAACACCCCACAGGAAGACCCTGAACACCGCTAGGAGGAAAAGCGCGGAAGAATACGCGGAAGAAGAGGCTGAAGTAGCAAGGAATGTGGCTGCCCATGTCCACAAAAGAGCTAAGTCTCCCACGCAGTACTACTACGCACCCGGAAGCGCTCAGTGGAGTGATCCAGAATACTGGGAGTAGTGCACGTGATCTTACCGCCCGTCACGTGACCCTGGCACGTGACCTGGCTAGACCTGCACCAGATGGGTCCAGATGAGCTTGTGCCTGGATCAGCCTAGAACGCCTCATGTTTGTGACTCATATCGATTGTGCCTGGACTTTGATGGCTGTATGCCTCATGTTTCTTTATCTCTGACTCGTGCCATGCGCGCCTTACACCATTGGCTGACCCTTATCTCTGACGTAGTTGTGACTCATTCCTAGGACCCGTGTACTAGGGTTTTGGAGTTCCAAGCTGGGGTTCAAACCTCCTTGGACGTGTATAAGTAGAGGGGCTTATGGTCGCTGAAGACCTAAGCTTGACTTCTTGGATTGTCCACCCATTGTATCTGCCATCCGTTGGCTGTTAGATTCATTGGCTCTGCATCGCAATAGACGGCTGTCTGCCTCTTTGCCTATCCTTGTCCTTAGCTGTGCTCCAGTGTGCTGAGTTTGCCGCTGTCTGCTATCCCTTCCTTTTCCGCTCATCCCTTGTCGCTGGCTGTCTGTCGCGACTCCTCCCCTCTACATCATTGGCCGGTTGTCTATCGCCTTTGATCGTCTTTTACTCTTTCTGGCCATCACCGCCATCCATATCCTTTGGACCACGCTATTACGTCTCACTTGTGAGCTAATAGCCGAACGAGTACGTGAAGTCGACATCCTCTGTGATCGTTAGGTCCCGCTAGTAGCCTTGCGCAGTCAGCAAGAAGGAACGTCCGGTGGAACGTTACAGTCTTGATTGTCTTCGTGTCATCACCGCCATTAGTCTTTGAAAGTTCAGTTGCAGGAACTGAAAAAGACTGCAACCCAACCTGACTTCAACTGGTAGCAACTGCAACTTTCAGTTGCAGTTGCAGAGTTTTACGCATCAGCAACTGCAGTCTTTTGCAGTTGTGCAACCGGTTGCTTAGTAAGCAAGTGATTGGGCTGAATTTCTGATCAAAACAAGCCTAAGATCACCCAAATCGGCCAAAAACTGAGCAAGTTATGATCAAAACAATCATTTTACTCATAACTTCTGCTTTTTTTGGCTGTTTTACCTAATTATTTTTTCATTATAAGGCAGTTGCACTTAGAAATTTATTATAAGTACCTATTAACACTAATTATAAGTGGTTTTGACTCAGTTTAGACCAGTTTCAAATAGATTAAATAACATTCAGTTGGGTCCAGTTGCAACTGGTTGAACTGGTTTTTTTGCAGTTTTTTGCAGTTGCAGTTGAGGTTGCAACAAATTTCATTTTTTGGCAACCAGTTGCAGTTGCAGTTGGACCAAATATGGTCAAAAAACCGGACCCAACCGGACTTTCAAACCCTAACCGCCATCTTGATCGCCTTCATGTTGTTGCTGGTGCTGTGATTGTCTTCATCATGATGAATGTCAGCATATAAACTTAATGGAGGACAGATACTCATTTTTTGTGCTGGCAGCATCTTGTGAACATCGGGGCAAGTGCACACTGGTTTGTAAAAGGGTTTTAAAAGTTAGTAGTGGATAGTGCAAGGGGCGAGAGGGTTGGGACTTACTAGTTTTGATACTGTGGCGATTCGTATGGGGATCTGATCCAATGAGGGTGCGGCTTGACCGGACGTTCGTGACTGGGAAGGGTCGAAAGTTGATGTGGTAGTCGAGAGCCTTCTATCAAGGAACAGGGAACTTTTGTACTACCTGAAGATGGGGTCATCAGCGTGGGTGGACCGAGGAGTAAGGGAGGACGGACGTACTGTTGAGGGCTGTGAACTCATGCAGTTCCTTGGTGGTGAAGGCAGACTGCAGGGGCACTGGCTGACTCAGATTTATGGAGATGCAGCGAGGACGTTGAGCACAGATGCGGGGACGTCATACTTTGTGAGTGTAACGCCACCAGCGGGGCGACGTCCATGGTTCGAAGTACCCGCAGCAGGTCTAGCAGAAGACGCATTCGGCATTATCGGACAACGGCGATAATGGAGACTGATATCGGTCGAAGGCACACGCTCGAAGAGGCGAGGCGAGAACGGTGATGCACAAGTAAAGGGGAAGGCTTAAGATAAGGCAGAGCAGGGTTCCCAAGATACAAAGCTGGTATTGCTAAGTAAATCAAGTCTGAGGACTCAAGTACGAAGACAAGCCTGGTATATATACATGCAGGTACATAAGGTTCGTACTCAGCTAAGTCCGCTCTATCTGGGATCTGGGTCCATGTGCAGTCATGGAACCTACCAGAAGGTCACATGCGTGTGGCGCCATCATTCGTTATCGTTCTAGGTCAGTCTAGGCTTCGGTTACGTGATCATACCGTTATGAGTCCAGACCTTTCCTGAAGATCTCCCTAGCGCTCTGTAAGGTCCCGCTAGCGGCGTCTGAGCCATTGGGAGTCTCCGCCCAGCTAGGCGGTTCCTCCGGCCCATGTCCCGTAGCGTCGGTGGTCGGGATTCGTAACAGTGAGGGTCGTGGGAGTGACAAGGCAAGGACATTGAGCTGTGCGAGATGGTGGCGACACTTGGTGATGACCAGGGCGAAACTTGGGGTGAGATGGAAAAACAGTGGCAAGGTGGCGACATGGGTAAAGAGGTGGAGAAGTGTGGGAAGGGAATTGAGGTAGCGAGGGACCACAGTCGCTCCTTGTGATGGTCCAATGAGGCTCTGAGTTGTAGGGGAGTGACACGTGACGCATGAGGGGCTGAAGTTGATCTGGTGATGTGGCGATGGCGATGGAGAGCAATGGAGATGGCAAGGATACTTGTTGTTGCGGCGTGGAAATCAATCCGAAAGAAAAAAGCCCAACCCATGTAACCCGTGGTACGGGTATGGGTTTGCCTCGGGTTGAGAAAGGCTTACCCATACCCATACCCTGGCAATACCCAAACCGGCACCCAGCGGGTTACCCGTACCCAAGCCAATCACTACATGTACATTGCTAAATACCTTCCATGCCGAAGAGGATGAGAACTCAGGGATCAGTCGCTTTCGTTACTTTATGTTTGTCTTTACCAGCGCCTTCTTTTTCTTCTTCCTCCCTGGTTACCTCTTCCAGGCCCTCTCCATGTTCTCATGGATTTGTTGGCTTGCTCTGAACAACGTCCCACTCAATCAAGTTTTTGGCATCTCCTCTGGCTTGGGCATGATGTAGGTGGTTACTCCTGTCCTTCCTTATGGTTATCCTCACCACCTCACAGTCGTGGTATCTTGCACACTTCCCCAGCCGCAACATCAATGAATCGACGACGATTGGCCGCAACAGCAACACGTCAACAACCACAATGATGACAGCCACAACCTCAACACATCAACAATTACAACGACGGCTGCAACAACCATGGATTGATAACCACAATCCATGACGATGATGTGCAACACTGCAACTTTGGCCACAACATCAACAACCACTGGCATGATGACCACGCAACATCAACACATTGACAATGACGACAATGACTCGTTGACGATGCGACGGCTACCACAATGCGATGTCCTCTTGGTGACAAGGACCATAGTATTACATCCATAGAGTACTGTAGTAGACAACTTGTAACTACCTGTAGTACTGTTGAATACATATATTTACAGGTTGCAGTCGGTCTTTGGCCAGTTGCAACCGACCCTGGATGAGCTGGTTTAGACTGTGAGGACTGATCTTTTGAGAATCCAGCAACTGGGTGGGACCGACTCCTGTCAGCTTGGTCTGGTTTTGGGCCTTGGGGATGAACTGATGGATCAGTTCCAGTCCTGGTCTTTCCAAATTAGGCAAAAAAAACTGGACTGGACTGGACTTTCAATCACTACTTGTGAGGACCTCACACCTGTATCAAAGCCCATAAATCATCACAGTTATCTGTGACTTATATTTTACAGGTGGTTCAACTTCATTTCTTGCTCATTTCCATCATCTTTTCCCAACATACCAAGGTGAAAATGGAGTGGTAAGTTGGGAGGTTCCTATGCCCATGGTTGCTCTGGTTGCAACTGCAGTAAGTCGAGTAATATTTTACTTTCATGATGCTAACTTTGTATATTAGCTGTATGCCACTCTCTATGAGTGGCATGGTGGCAAACAGCAGATAGCTGAGTTCTCAGCAAATGCCTTCATGAACATGTACCTTGCCAACATGAACACTCTCAAGCACATTGTAACACCACAGTAGGGGTGTTTAGCTCAATGTGAACAAGTCTTATCTTCTGTGTCTGGGTTTTAAGGTAGTTGCCAATAATAGCAAGGATTAAGTGGATGACAAGTATCTTTGAGTACAACACAGTGCTCAAGATGCAAATGAAGTTCAGAGGCATGACAGTGGAGTTACCCCTGTGAAGGGAAAACAACAGCTTTTACTGTGAGGGTAAAGAAGTCAAGTCTAGGGATACAAGCTACCTAAGGACCCATCTTATATATGCAGACCATTGTTTGTGAGGAACAAACAGATGGTGCAATCTGCAGCCAGCATGGGAAAAAGAAGCACAATCTGCAGCAGGTGTGGGAAAAGGAAGCACCATATGCAGCATTCCACAGTAATCATGTAAAAGAAAGAGGATATAAAAGGTAAATGAGATGCATCTCAGTCTAATAATAGAAGTGAGACACCTGCCAGAAAAGGGCACATTAAGTGTTACGTTCCTTCGGACGTTTCCTCTAAATGCCTGTTTGCTGCTGCTGCACGTGTTCGAACGTCTTCAGTATCCCGTAGGCAACGGCTAGGGCGATACGCAGGGTGTGGCCAACCAAGGCAATGAAAATGATGAAGGCGATAATGATAAGATACGAGGCGTCGGCGATGACTAAGCACGACGGCAAGCGGAACGCTTAGTGGCGATAACCGGCACACTAGCACAGATGACAAAGGAAGGGATGGTCAATGAGGCAATCTAGCTTTATACAATCTCCACACAAGGAAGGATTGACACAAGATATCAAAGCTAAGGACTATAACGCGTCCTCAGCCCTCTACTTATACTACAGAGGGGAGCTTTCAAGCTCAGCCCGAATCCGAAACCCTAATACACCTATCCAATAGCATAACTCACTCTCGATTCGCATCAGTCAGCCATACAGTCATGGGGTCACCATCCAGACCGCGTCCGGGCTCAAGCTCATCCGGACTCACATTCCAGCCTCAGCCTAGGCGCAAGCTCATCTAGGCTCTTCCGGACCGTTCGAGGCAGGTCACGTGCCGGGGTCACGTGACGGCCAATAACTCCGACCTATTCCCACGCCTCCTGATAGTCACGTGATGGCGGGTAAGGGTCACATGTGCTCACCGCGCGTCCAGCTCGCACGTGATCTTGCACGTACGGCTCCTTCTTCCACTTCTCCAGCAGGTCTTCGAGCACTGCTGTGGCTCCGCGGACTTCTCGATCCCATCGCGGATCGTCTTGTGTGTACTTCTGGTCGCCGCATGGGTCCCGTTCCGGCTGCGCCGCAACATTAAGCTTAAGTACATCTGTAAATGCAGGACCTGTCAAAAGCTGTCAAAAGCGGTCGGAGACCAGTCTCCGACCGCTTTTGACAGCTTTTGACAGGTCCCGCATTTACAGATGTATAGTGAGAGAAAAGCCATATAAGGCTATATTGTGTCTCAAAGTCTCATACACACTAGGAGAGAATCTTAAGGCTCCTAGTGTGCATCAGCAAACCCTGGGCCACCCTAGAAATTCCTGTAGTGATGGTAGAGACTGTAGATGTCATAGAGCATCACAGTTATTTGGTAGTAGATTGGTAGAGACTTGGTAGCAAACCCTTAGACATGGTAGAGACTGTAGATACTGTAGATACCATAGTTATTTGGTAGTAGATTGGTAGAGACTTGGTAGAGACTTGGTAGCAAACCCTGAAATACCTGATAGACATGGTAGAGACCATAGATACTGTAGATACCATAGTTATTTGGTAGTAGATTAGTAGAGACTTGGTAGCATGACTAGCAAACCCTGGAAATTAAGATTTCAATCCAATAGACATGGTAGAGACTAGTACTAGGCTATAGATGCTTGTAGACATCATAGCTAGTCTCAAGACTGGAAAAAGACTGAGACTGGACCAGACCCGGACCGATCTGGACCGGAAAATATTAAGACTGATCGAGACCACTAACTGCGGTCCGGTCTCGGTCTCATTGTGTTTCCCGAAATTGGTGGACCGATTCAAGACCGGTTGAGACCAGCTCAACCGGTCTTTTCTCTTCTTCAGGTCTCTTTCTCGCAGACTTGTTCAAATTTTTATTCCCGCAAAATAGTACTGATGTGAATGAAGCCAAATGAGTAACTACTTGAAAATGCGACACCAAACAACCATCGTGTGACCACGCGTCGCATCTCATGCAGATCTCATGTGTCACGTCTCATCTCATCTCACAACAGAAGCACAAGTTACCAATTCGATCCACAGTCCACCGTGATTCCACCATGCCTGCTATAACCTGAACTGTTGCCAAAGGGGTAGCACCAAGGCTCCGCGAGCCCAAACCCAAACCCATGCAGCATCAAAAAAAGCATAACTCGAACACAAACCGTAAATCACAAACACAGAAGAAAAGGGCGGCTAGTGACAACTCGAAGGAGAGTGGGGGAGAAGACGAGGAGACTCCGGCATCTGATGATTCAACGATGCCTCGGAAAAGAAGGAGTAAGCGGCGGCGCTGTGTTGAGAACAGGTCGGAATCCGAAGAAATGGTGGAGATTGTTGACAACGACTCGGACATGGGACGCACTGACGAAATCGACGAGGTAGATGGTTCTGGTGAAAAGGTGTTGTCAGAGGTTGGTGCTCGCGTCTATTGTGAGAGACAACGACTTACCACACTGCACACTAGGATGATGGTCTGAATGACCACCAACGCGGAGCTGACCTTGAGGAAGTCCACACAAAGAAAGATTTGACACTTGATCTCTTGACCATTATGACCGACAAAGTCACAGTGAAGTTCAAGGTTGCACCCAATGAGTACGTGTCCGAAAAGGGATGGTGGTGCAATATTTGCAAGTAAGCTATCGCATCAGAATCAGCGGACACAAGTACTTACTGTTTGCCAGGGATGATGAGAACTTCGTGAGGTCGCATGGGAAACGGAAGGCTTTCCACAAGGGTGGAAATTCATCTTGTCGCTTGCACATTCGTCAGCACTACAAGACCTACAAGGAGCGGTGTGAAAATGCTGACGTACCAATTAACCATTGGGCGATCCCTCGAAATATCTGGAAGGCCATGGAAGAGGAAAAGGAGGCCAAAAAGCGAGGCCGACTGACAAAAAAACAGCAGCAGCAGAAGTTGGACTTCAGCGCCGTTACAGGGCCACGTGAGTTCACTAGAGAAGGTGTCCTCCATGCGGTCACAAGGCTCATCGCAACTAACAATCAAGTAAGCCAGTAGTGTCCACTTGAGCCGCGGAAATGACTTGTAACTCACTCTAGCCACTTGCACTTGCCGATAACCTTGCGTTTCGAAACGCTCTTGTTGCGATGAGGCCAAAATCGACTACACTTGACCTTCCGAGCTCCTATAACGTTAAGGTCTATCTTCACAACCAGTTCGTAAAACACATGAAGGGTTTAAAGGAAGAGATAACCGTAAGTAATTTCACCCCTCCGAGCATTTAAAATTTAGACTTACCTGAGTAGGCAGCTCCCGGAAAGGTGTCGATTACTGAGGACGGATGGTCAGCAGATACTACGAAGATGGGATTCCAGGGAATGACAGCACATTGGATCGAGGTGAAGGAGGGGAAATGGAAGATGAGAGCCGCTGTAATTGGGTTCAAGGCCTTATCAGGTGGACATAGTGGGGAGAATCTCGGGAGGTATGCGGTGGGACTGCTTGACCGTGTTGGGATTATGAACCAAAAGGGATCAAAAGTACGTCACTCGGGCTGTTACCCACGGCCCACGGAATTGAATTGTCGGATCTGTTCACGTCACTCAGCTCTACACGGTGACTTTGGACAATACTAGTAATAACGACACAACCTGTAAGACTATTGAGGATGTCCACACCCGTCGTGGCCTTGAATGGAATAGCAATGAACAACAATTACCGTACGGCTCTTCCTATTTCCACATACTTTTCTCACCCTCCTTCAGTTGCTTGGGGCACGTTATCAACCTTGGGAACGTTGACGTTATGCAACATATAACGAGGATTGCAGCCGTCGAAAATGCAACGGCTATTTGGGAATATGACCCCACCCGAACTGACAACCGTGTTTTAGGTGGCTCCCTCGATGTCATCACCGCTATTCGTACCCTCGCTATCAAGGTAAGCCTTGATGCCAATCTTAAAATACTCATAACAGATAACTCTACATTACTTAGATTCAAGCGTCTGGACAACATATCGAATATTTTCAAAGCCAACAGATACGTTGCGGGCTACCTGAAGCTTTGAAGATCCCATTGCACAGTAATATCCGATGGGGAACAGCTTTCAAAATGCTTGACCAGGCAAACAAACTCCGTCAGGTAAGCGTTGCCATTATTGTACTCAGGTCCACAATCTGATACTTCACTAGCCAATCGCATTATTTGTGGCATCGGCGGATGAGATGTATGGCCCTATCACCACTCTGCGACGTGAGAATCGTCTCATAAAACACATTCCGTGGTCTGCTTTCAAGATGACCGATCAGGATTGGGCTCGTGTAATCGACGCACGAGATATACTTGAAGTAAGCGTATTGCTCGGTACTTGAATACGATGACTGACCTACTCCATAGGATTCTAATCGAATCCAGCAATATTTCTCTGCCGAAAAGGAACCCACTCTCTGGCGTGCACTCCCCGCTCTTGAAGAGTTACAGTCGGCCTGGGAGACAAAGCGCGACAGTCCAAAGTATGCCATCTATAAGGATGCTCTAACAGATGGTCTTGAAAAACTAAGGAAGTATTATTCGCGCCTCGATAAGAAGCCCAGCTTTGTTCTGGCACTCGGTGAGCCTTTTTATAGCTTAGGTCATGCATGTCTAATGAACGTCTCGAAGTCCTACATCCATACTACAAGCTCGCTTATATTAAACTTGCATGGGGTGGCCCTGAGGAGCAAGCCGCAGAGATTGCGGCCGGAAATCCTCATGCGAAGGACTGGCAGGACGAGGCAAAAAAGATTGTTGAGAATACGGTCGGTTGATCTCTTCTTTTCATGTGAAACTCCCGTGCTCATTGCATGTAAACCAGATGGCTCAGTACTACCGAAATCGCCCATCGCTTAACCCCACTGCAAATCACGGAGAGGAGACAACCGGTGTAGTAGCTTGTACTCTATCAGAATTCGACAAACTTCGTGAAACGCTACTCACCGACGACACTGAAGAGGGCTGGGCATCTGAATTGCGCCGTTATCTGGGAACTATGCAACGAGATGTGAGAAAGGATACGGATATCGTTGAATGGTGGCAGGTAGGGGACTCCCA
Source organism: Lactarius sanguifluus (assembly GCA_021527775.1). Classification (NCBI taxonomy): domain Eukaryota; kingdom Fungi; phylum Basidiomycota; class Agaricomycetes; order Russulales; family Russulaceae; genus Lactarius; species Lactarius sanguifluus. The sequence goes on along the minus strand of JAKEYF010000219.1, from coordinate 1,129 downwards.
TATCATCGCCGTTTCCACACATGCTCATCCATGTTCTATAGAATCACGCACAGTTGTTTCCTACACTTGCACAGATTGCCCTCGATGTTCTTCCCTCTCAGGCGTCTTCCGTTCCATGTGAGCGATTGTTCTCGGGCAGCAAACAGATCGCGACCGACCGGCGTGCTTGCTTAGGTTCTATAGTCTTTGAAGAACTCGTCATCATGAGGTCTGCTTGGGGACCTGGTCTCTATGATATGGCTTCTTGGAATGCTACCCAGGTAGACGTGGTCGATAGCATCTTCGATTTTGAGGATATGCTTGTTGAGGATGCCAGCTGTTTAGCATGGGATAAGGAATCGGAATCGGGGAACTAATATTTGGTCATAGTCGTACAGGTCACAATACCGTACCGTAACTACTGTCGAGAAATATGCAGTCGTATTTGAGTCAATGACATCAAAGTCCGAATCGATATGAATGGATCATGTCGGTTCACGCTTGCTGGTTGGTGTAGTCGTGGTGATCGGGTCCTCTTCTGATTCAAGTGAACGATCAGAAGACGAACCTGGCAGAGGCGTGCCATTTGCCGATCTGGAGTAAGAAGACCGTGAGTAGCTTCCGAAGCCATCGCCTCGTGAGTATTCCAAGTTTTATCCCCACCTGAAGAGTATTCTGCTCCAGAAAGATAAGCGGAAGAGTAGCTGAGCGAGCTAGCAGCCTCCTTGCCTTAATAGCTTGCCAAAGCGTGAATCCCGTAGCTCTGGATGGCGAGTCTCTGGAAGTCCGGGCTCGCAACATCAAGAATACATCATCCGAAGTCAAGGACTCCGGATTAGTCGGCACGCACCACAGCCACCAACTGAACCTCACATCAGAGAGTCGCGTTCGCCATGATTTCACTGGTCCAAGCATGAATTGGATCTTATCGGCAACCTCACCTCATACTTTTGAGGGAGGTGCCTTCGCCATAATTTCGCTGGTGAGGCATGAATTGTCTCATATATCCATTTGCCGCTCTGACACTTACCAGTGACCCTGACGAGTGGCACACCTACCAATTTCGGCCATCACCAACGTCTTTGTTTTCAATCTCCTTTGTTCACCTCTTTTACTGTTTTTTTCCACTCTCTTCCTTCCCCACTATGTT